>VZRR01003632.1:0-11726 GCA_013398015.1 Oreocharis arfaki | reverse complement strand
CATGTCCCCGACTCTCCCTCAGCACCACCCGTGCCCCCCATGTCCCCGACCCTCCCTCAGCGCCCCCCGCCCGCCACGCGGCCGGAAGCGCGGCCCGGAAGCAGAGCCGGAAGCAGAGCCCGGAAGCGCGGCCGGAGGGGCAGCGAGAGCAGCCGGTGGCCGGAGCGCCGCGAGGGGCACGGCCCGCCGGAGACAGCGCCCTCGTGCGGCGGGAGCAGGGACTGCAGCGGGGTACGGGGCGCCCGGGATGCGCCCGGGATCCACCGGGAATTGCCGGGAGCGGAGCCGGGAGAACGGGAGGGGAACTGGCCGGAGCAGAGCCCAGCGCTGTGGAGCTCGGGACCGGCAGAGAACAGGACCCCGTGCGGCTCGGGAACGGCCCGACCGGGCGGGGTTTGGTTTTGGAGCTGCTGGTCCGGAGGGAGCCACGGAGATGCTCCAAGGGCTGGAGCCCATCGGCTCTGGAGCCAGGCTGGGAGAGCCGGGGGGTTCACCTGCAGAGGAGAAGGCTCCAGAAAGACCTCAGAGCCCCTTCCAGTGCCTAAAGGCGACTTACAAAAGATGGAGAGGGACTTTTTACAGAGGCAGAGAGCGATAGGATGAGAGAGAATAGTTTTATACTGAAAGAAGTGAGGAAGAAATTCCTCCCTGTGAGAGTGCTGACACGCTGGCACAGGCTGCCCAGAGGAGCTGTGGCTGCCCCATCCCTGGAAGTGCCCAAGGCCAGGTTGTCCCACCTGGGACAGTGAGAGGCGTCCCTGCCCATGGCAGGGGTGGAATGAGATGGGCTTTCAGACCCTTTTCAACCCGAATCATTCCATTATTCCATTATTATAATCCCCCCCAAAGGCAAAATCTCTGCACACAGAGTTCAGAGGCCGCTCTTGGCTGGAGCTGAAACCACAGGGCAGTTAATACAGAGTAAATCAGTGTTTTGATCTAATAGTCTGCTGACGGTTCTCAAGGCCGCCTGTTTATGTTGAATTATGCTTCACTTTCAGTGACTCTGACAGCCACTCCTGGCTAAGAGAGAGGCTTTCAGCACAAATACAGGTATCTCACTCATGAAATTTAATCACAAATTTCCCTCCAAGACATTTCGGTGTGAACAGCCCAGGAGCAGCAAACCACTCCAACACACAAGCAATAACTTGCTCCCTGATGGCTCATTAAAAATGAAGCAGTGCTTAGTTTTATTTCTGCAATAACGCATTTTAGCAGACCTCTTATAAAATATACATACAGGTCCAAGCCACGCAAAACCTGGATGGGAGGAGCAGCTGGGGAAGCCAAGCACCACACCACCAGCAAACAAAAATTCGTTTTTGCCCACTAAAGCTTAGTGTGGCCTCTGGGTGCTGGCACACCCAAACACGGGGATTGAGTGACACGGGGACAAGGTTTGTGCCACCAGCCCGGCCCCACGCTGTGCCAGCTGAGCAGGTAATTCCACACTCGGGTTCCCCAGGAGTGGGTGTGTGCACTGCTCTGAATACTAAACTCTTCATTTCCTTGTGATTTTCCCTCTGCCGCTTGTAAATACACAGCAGGAGTGTTCTACAAATACCGGGGAACATCTCTCCAGTCCCTGTGAAAGCCGAGGTCACGATCCCTGCTTTGCACAAAGAATTGTGATGCAGAGGGATGAATGAAAACGCAAATACCCGCAGATCTGAGGAGCTGACTTTGCAAAAGCTGCTTTTGTGCTTCTCGGAGTACAAAGCCCTCCCCTGCTGCCCCTTGACCAGTGCTCACAAGCCGAGGGATATCCCCTCTCCCAACACAGCCCCGCTTCTCACACGTTGCTGGTTTAACGCTGAAGTCATGATGCTCAGTGTTCTTTTTTTCCTTGCAGATTCATAGAACCCTTGAGGCTGGGAAAGACCTCCAAGATCATCAAATCCAACCGTGACTGCAGCGAAATCCTTTAGCGGTGCCAGTGTTGCCTTTATCCTGGCCTTAAAATTAAAAGCCAGACACGGTTAAGGGGGAAAGGGGCTCTTACCTCGGTTTTTATTTAAGGATCTTTACGTGCAGCACTTCATCTGGGTGGAATGCGCCAAAATGCACCCCGAAATGCACACACACGATAAATCATGTATACAATTTATATCTATCAAAGACTCCCCAACGAGAGGCTTGGATGATCCCCCCCCATCCCGAGGAATTTCCTCCTGGATGGGCCTATCTTGGTTTACAGGATGTGTTCTAGAAGGGACCTTGGTGTCTGTGGCTTTCTGACCCCTGACTGCAAAGCCTCTAGGGTGTTTGGCCTCCTGGCCTAATGGGATGTTGGGTCTAAACTAAGTATTCACACTTAAGGAATTATAAGTATGTGAGCTGAAAGCGCTAAGGATACATGAAAAGGGAATATAAAAGGGGTATAAAAGGCAAAAATCATCATGGCATCACCAAGTGCCCAGAGCGTGGTGGGAGAGCCCTGGAGCCAAACGTGCAGTGGCCAGACGAGCCGGGCAGGCTGTGCTGGCTCCACACGCTCACGGCAGAGAGAGGCTTTAACAACTGAGCCACAGGGGCTTCAACACCTCAGAGCCTTGTTTGTCACCAGCCTGGCAGGGAGGTGGAGGGAGCATCCCTCCCACTGTGGGCAGGGAGAGCCACCCATCCCCTCCAGGGCGGCCCAGGGCACGAGTGTGCCGAACAAAAGCTTTTCACGCCCTTCCGCGAGTTCTGTTTGCGAAGGCAAAAGCATTTCACGCCCGACGCTGCAAACGCTGCTGCGTCCTGCTGATGCCGCTGTGCCCTCCTCACACTCTGTCACAGGGGAGCCAGGGGCTGGCCAGCTGCCACCCCTCCCGGCTCTCATCCCTCCTGGGTGCAATTCTGCCCGGCTCTGGCCAGCTGTAAATGTTGTGTATCTCACTGGTACAGCCTCGCTCGGGCTGTCTGCCTGGCAGGGACAGCGCTGAAAACAAATACTCTCTTTTTTTGTCCTTTTTGATAAAAGAAAACATTACCTCTCCGAGATTTACACAGTAGATCAAGCATAAACCTGAATTATCTCCCTCCTCTCTTTCTCCAGGGAGCAGATAACGGGTGGATGTATCCATCCCTCTGCTTTGTTCCACATCGCCCAGCTTGGCAGCGTTGCTATTAAAGCACACTCACCCCCCTTGACATTTAAAGAGCTGCTGTTTGATTGCTGTCACAGTCCTGGACGTGGATCCCTCAACCAGTTCCCTCCTCCTCTTCCCACCAGTGATGGATTTTCTCGTTTATTCCAGAGTAATTTGGTTTCCTCACGCTGTGCTCCAGCAGAATGCTTTCACTGTCAGGCCTGTGGCCTGTGTGCCACATCACACCCAAACTGGAGCTGTCCTGGCTTTCAACAGCCTTTGGAAAACTGATCTGGGAGCCGGGTCCTGCCGGGGTTGGATCCTGCTGCCTTTGGGGTCACTGCTGTGCTGTGGGATGTGTCAGCCCACAGCCATTCCCAACGGGGCCATCGGCTTCCGCAGCTGATCCATTGCCCCCGCTGGAACATCCCACGGCATGAGGGGACACTGGCTCCACAGTGAGGAGCACACAGTGCCTGAGGGCGGGGAGTGGAGCCTTTCTCCTCTTTGGGAGCAAAGTGTGGGATGCACCATCAGCTCGAGGGTTTGCAGCTCATCCACGGGGAAGAATGCACAGAGCAGAGGCTTCGCTGCCACCACAGCTTTTCCAGGTGATCTGCAAAGGACAAAGCATTTCAGTGCATCAAGTCCTTAAAATGCCTTTGGGCTCTCTGGGTCCTCCTCTCGGCAAGATTAGAAAGGCTGAGGGTGGCACCCAGCTCTGCCAGTTGTGCCAGAAATTGGTGTGGAGTTCAACAGGTAAAACCAGGCAAACTTTCCAGAGAGTCTGAAACAAAGCTGAGCCCTCGGCCCGTGCGTGCTTGTACTCTGGGTATCTCTGATGTGGAGAGCTGGCTCTGTACATGCTCCTGGCCTGCTCCCACCACACAGACTCCTGCTTCTCCCAGGGCTGCTCACACTGAGGGACTTCGGAGAATCATGGAGTTGTGAAGCTTGGAAGAGGCCTCTAAGATCACCGAGTCCAACCATTAACCCAGCACCTCTGTGTTCACCACTGAAAAGTGTCCTCAGGTGCCACATCCACGCACCTTTTAAATCCCTCCAGGGATGGTGACTGCCCTCCATCCTGGGCAGCCTGTGCCAGGATTGACAACTCTTTTAGTGAAGAAATTTTCCGTAACAGCCAATCTAAACCTCCCCTGGTGCAGCTTGAGGCCATTTCCTCTTGTTCTGTCCCTGTTCCCTGGGAGCAGAGCCCGACCCCCCCTCCCTCCCCCAGCTGCACCCTCCTGTCACGGAGTTGTGCAGAGCCAGAAGGACCCCCCTGAGCCTCCTTTTCTCCAGACTGAGCCTCCCCAGCTCCCTCTCATGAGACTCGTGGTTGCAGATCCTTCCCCAGCTCCATTGGCCCTCTCTGGACACACTCCAGCCCCTCAAAGTCCGTTCTGTAGTGACCCCCTCGTGGTGTCCCTGGTTCCTAGCGATCATCGATGTTCTCCTGTCCCTGCTGCCTCAGAAATGGGCTGTGAGCTACCCTGGCCCTTCTCACACTTGGAAAACACCTCCAGCAGAGACCAAAAAGCAGGTGTCCCCCTTGAGGAAAGAGTGCCATGGCCGGTCATGTCACCTGGACACCAGAGCCCAAGGCACTCGAAGAGCACCCGTCCCTCCCACCACGGTGATGAGCTGAAAGCTCAGGGATCTCTGCCTTCTCCTGAAAAGCAAAGTGAAAATTCCCTACTCCACAGAGCTGTTGTATCTGGAATTACTCCCATCAGCACCTCCTCTGTCCCCAGTCCCCTGCTGCAGAGAAGGTCGAAGAGGTTTGTGTATGTAATAAATTGTTACTCAAACACACTTGCTTGACTTGCTTGTAGAGAAACATCCCTGACCAAATCCAGCTGTGCTGGGGAAAGATGTTTTCTCTCTCAGGCACTTGTCACTGTCCCCAGCTGGCGGTTCCTCTCCCACCAGCCAGCCAGCTGGGCAGTTTGTGTTCACGAGCCAGTGGAGCCAGCTGGGCTGGTGTCCTCTACTCCGAAGATGACAGATCCGAGAGCTGGTGACCTGCTGAGGAGCGCTGCAGTGGCCAGGCCTGTGCTGATTGCAGCATGGCCACACTGCTGCCTCCCACCTAGCTGGGGCTTTTTCTTCTGAGGAATAACTCACCGTGGCAACATTTCTTCCAGATCAGTTCTGTGTGGCTGTGCTCCCCTGGCTTTAGCTGTGCCAGGTGTGATTTGTCCTCTCCACAGCCAGCAGCAGGCACTGTGCCATGGAGCTGGACCAACTTCTCAGGCACAGACCAGCTGTGCCCACCCTGAGCTCCTCTCTGCTGCCGGGCACATGAATCAACACCTGCACAACAGCATCCTCAGGCCTCTCCAGAGAGCTGGAACTGATGCCTTGGGTTTTCACTTTTATATTTTTTGGGTCCTGTACTGCCTGGCAGGTGGCTCTGAAGTTTCTTGTGGCCTGTTGGCTTCTGCTCTCTCATGCTGGATAGGCATGGTGGGGCCTCTCCGGGCCTGCTCTCCAGGGACACCCAGCCTGTCCTAGGCCCAAAATGTGTAACCCAACATCTTGGGAAGGGGGGTGAGCTTGGGGAAATTACATCATTAACTGAGGCTTTGGTTGGAGAATTGACCCTGAAGTGCAAATGGACCAAAGCTATAAAAGTGTGAAGAACTCGTGACCTGGGGTCCATCTTGGCAGCAGCCTCTGGCTTCCCAGGGTGTGCCTTTGAAGGCCCTTCAAATAAATACCCACCTTTATTCCTTTATTCCTGTCTAGTCTCTGTTTCTAGGTAGCCTCTCAAGGCATCAGAACACATCCCCAAGTAGGCTGGGGAGTCCTCCCCAAACCAGCACCCCTGTGAGGGCAGCACTGTCCGTGCCACAGGCTGCTGATTCCCTGCACCAGCACAGCAGGATCTCTGAGGTGACATTTCCTTCTCTGTGCATGCCTCTGGGATGGCTGTCAGCACCAGCAGCCACTCAGCTGCTCCTCCCATGGCACCTGTGGGATGGGGGCGGCTCTGAGGTGCTCAGCGTGTCTGCACTGCGGGGCAAACATCCATTTCCAAGCACAGCAGACCCTCCAAGCAGGAGGAAGGCTGGGCACTGCAGAGGTGGCTCAACAAAGGACCATGGCAATCCCTTCTATTCTGTGCTCAGGCAGCCACACTCTAAAACACTCCAAAGCACTTGGGAGCTTCCTGTACCCCTCAGAGCGAGGCTGGGGCACAGCCAGAGCTCAGGTTGCTGAAATTATCCCAAGGGAATGCCTCTGTATTGTATCCTGGGGATCAGCACTGACATGGTGTGCTCTGACACCCTCTTGTTCCACCAAACCCACATCCCTAAAGGTCTCCCAGCCAGGCACTGGCACTGCTCACAGAGCCCCCACACCCCCAGCTGCCTCCCCACCACCCCAAAATCTGCCTAACAAGGCCACAGAAGCAAGGGAGACGCTTCCAACACAGACGTCAAGGATGAGTTGGTGCCCTTTGCAATCTCCTCCTGCTGCATTCCTGTAGAGTGCGGCCAATTTGCATAACAAACATGAGCTATAAATGTCAAAATCGGCCACATCCATATCTCATTTTCACTTCAGGCTCTGATTGCATCTTTTTGAGTCTAACTTGCCTTTGCAAATAGCTGCAGCCTGGCACTCCGTGGCTGCTGCCTTCCTGGATCCGTGGGGCTGGGCTGCCAGAGCCCGACATCCAATTCCTCAGGCCACCCCAGAGCTCCTGCCTCCCCTGCAGACGCAATTTTGGTGGCTCTGCCGCTGCTGCCCAGCACGAGTGAGCCCAGGGAGGAGAGAAGGGTGAGCTTGGGGAAGACAGAGCTGGACGGCAGCCTGGAGAGGTGGACGGCAGCCTGGGGAGGTGGACGGCCTCTTCTGCATGCCAGGAGGGAAACTGAGGCAGAACCAGGCGGGGATCTGGCCCTCCAGAGCAGATCCACGCTGCAGATCCGGGTCCCCAGTGCCACCCTGGTGTCACCTTGCTTTGCACCGTTTCTTGCCAAGCGCCACGAGCACGGAAGCACACGGGTGGTGTTTCCACAGGTGAGGGGTGAGGAGAGACGGCTCCAAACCCTGGCATCTTCCAGGCTGATCCGTGCACTCCATTCCTCCTCCTGCTGGGCTGTGGGTAAACCCCATACAAATCCTATACAAACCCACCTGGTGCTCTCCGGGACGGCCCCACTGTGGGCCCCGCTCCCTCCACCCCACGGCTCCTGCGGGACACGCTGCAGCCTTGTCCCGAAATGTTCCCAGCTCCCTCCAGCGCCGCTCTTCACTGCACTCTTCAAATGCAAATGAGGGTTTGCAGGAAACCATTTGATTCACGGGTTCATCCTTTATTTTGGCAGATAGCATCAGTTAAACGCCTGCTTATTTCTGCTTTCTGAGAACAATATAAACCACTTAAGTACACACGCAAGATAGACTGAGCCCTAAGTGCTTATGAGCTGTTTGATTTACCGAGGTGTCTTTATCTTCGCCGAGCATCTCGCGAAGTCATTTATTATTTAGCAGTAAATTAAAGTGGAGGGTCTGTGATTTTCAACAACAGAAATTAATATCCCAGCGCTCCTTTGTGCCGTATATATCTATAATTTACAGCGCTGGAACCGGCCAGGCAGCGCTGCAAGACCATCCGTTTCCTCTCTCCCTTGTTACCTGCTGATCACCGCTGCGTAGCAGGAATAAAAAATGGACTGGCGGGAGAGGCACTCCAACAGGAAAGGGTAGTTTTAAATTAAAAGTCCGGTTTTTGTGGCTCTCAAGAGGCCCCCTCTGCCTCCCACTGCCCTCCTGCACACATCACTTATGGATAATGTAGTGAACAGGCAGCGATCTTGCCTTGAGACAGCTGAGTTTTAACCCCACTGGTTCTGTGCTTGGTGAATAAGATAGTAGTAGTAATAATAATAATAAAAATTAACAGAGACTACTAGTAGTAATAACAGTAGTAACAGTAATAATAGTAATAGTAATAATAATAATAATGCTGCAGTACCTGCAAGCCTCAGTAATGCATGCTGTGGTGTGATTTTCCCACCTGTTTGCAGCGGAGGGGTGGCCAGGGGTGGTACAGAATCAGAATTCCAGAACAGTCAGCGTTGGAAGGGCCCTCTGGAGATCACCCAGCCCAACCCTGCTGCCAAGGCAGGGTCCCCTGGAGCAGGGGACATGGAAACACATCCAGGTGGGTTTGGAATGTCCCCAGAGTGGGAGACTCCCTGCCCTCCCTGGGCAGCTGTTCCAGGGCTCTCCTGCCCTCCACGGAGAGCAGTTCTTCCTCCTGTTGAGATGGGATTTCTCGTGTTTGAGTTCATGGCCACTGCTCCTCGTCCTGAAGGGTCTGGCACCATTGCCTGCACCATCCCCTGCAGAGCTGCAGTGACAGTGGCTATCCAGAGGCACAAGTGACAGCAGGCACAGAGCTCTTCCCTCTGGGCTCCATGGGCTCATAAAGCCCGTGGGTGACTTTAGGAACAAGGCTGGGGGTGTCACATTGGGGAACAGCACACCCCTGGAGCTCTCACCCCTTCCTCTGCATCGGTGCCAGCTCCCCACCAGCAGCCTGGTGCCAGGTTCAAGAGCAATAACATGGCCAGGAGGTTTTATGGGCTGTGTCAGGCTCTGGCTGACACAAAGCAGCCAGTAATTTACAGCAACCTCATGTACTACAAAGGCAAAACGTGGCCCTCTTGGACAGAGCTCCGTGAGCCGGGGGGATAAATCAGCTCCAGCAGGGAGCAAAGATGAGAAAAGCAGGAAAAAGACTCCAAATGTTCTACCTAGATTCTTTGGAAGGAGGGGAGAGAGGGGGCCCTGTAACGCCCTCCTGGTGGGGGTGGTGTGGGCTGGCCCGAGCAGACACCGGGGCTGGGCTGGGGTTTCTGAGCCCTGCCCGGACATCCACCTCCAACATCTCCTCCCATCACCTTTTGTCCGTGCCCACATGAGCCTCCCGTCCTCCTGGAGCCCACCTGGGCTGCAGAACAAAGAGGTTTTGTCCCCCAGGAGCCCTGGGTGGTGGCAGGGGTGCCCTCAGCAGCCACTCCTTGTTGCTGCCTGGGGAGGAGGCACTGCCACAGGCACTGGCACAGGGTTTGTGCTTTTGGCCAGCAATTCCATCTTCTGGAATAATCCCAGGAAACTCAGCACTGCCTTAGATGCTGCCAGCAGGAATAGCATCCCTGGCACTGTGGATGCTCTCTCCAAGCACCACTTCAACACACACAGGGCAGCAAACCCAAGCCCCCAGCACCTACAGAGGAGTTTCACTGCACCAGTGACCAGGGTTTGCTCACACCAGGGCCAGTGCCACTCTTGCCATGATGGTCTGTGATGTTCTGCCACAAGGACCAGGCTCCCTGGCCTGCTGATCCCTCATTTCCGCCATAGTCCTCAGGGCTGGATCACTCCCAAATTATTTGTGTGCCCTTCAATTTCTCAGCTAAATGGAGGGAGTCGTTTGTCTTGCAGCCAACCAGATAAAAACACAGAAAGGCATCGGGAAACTCAGCCTGTAACAAGTCACGCTTTCCCTCTCTCTTCTCCTCAATGTGGAGAAATTTCCAAGGAGAAACCGTGGCAGCGTTATTTGTCTTTGTTTTTGGGAAGAAAAGCAAGCTGACGAAAAGCAAACATAAAGGAAGAGCTATGGAGTCCCAGAGGCTCCCTTGCAGGAGTTCAAAGGGAAAAAAACGGAATAAAATACTGGAAGTGTTAGAGCAAGACATTGAAGCTTTGAAGACCGTATCAGTTATGGATGAATTAAAACACACAATAATTAGCACTGAAAGCTACAATACCTGAGGACACGGGGAAAATTGGTTTTTTCATGCTCATCAAGCCCTTGCAGGGATGCTCCTGCCAGGATGGGTTCACAGGCCGGGCTCTGTGTTGTCACTGGCGGTGTGTGCACGCGGAGAATGAGCTGCTCCAGCTGGGAGAGGGTTATCACCGGGAAACACTCTGCTGCCTGCCCGGCTCGGGACTGCAGCCCGCCCTGAGAGCCCTGCCCCGGGCAGGGGTGGGACAGCAGCCTCTGTGCTCCCCCGGGAGCTGTGCCAGTCCCCGGGATGATGCGACCTGGAGGTGGAGATAAGGATGGAGGACAAAACTCCTCCAGAAGCCTTGGGAGGCGCCTGAAGTTTATCTGCTCAGCGTCTGCCAGCTGGAGATTACAGGCTTTTATTTTCTTCTTTCCAAGTGGCAAGCGAAAAAAAAGCCAGTAAATAGGAAAAAAGCCCATCCTGCATGCAAAGCATGACGCTCAAATAAACATCACGGCTCTGTTATCCCATTAAAAAAGCATTTAGCTTCGAGCTTCGAACACCTTGAGCCACAGGATGCCGGGCTCTGGCTGTGCTGAGCAGGGGGGATTGGTGCCTGCCAGCTGCTCGTGGCTCCTGCCTCCTTGGCAAACCATTTCCACCCGGGGCAGAAATTATTTAACAGAGCCACTCGGCTGCAGACCTGCCTAGGAGTTAATTCACTTGAAAATTGTCGAATTAGATTAGGTACCCCCGTAGATCAGGGTGTCAGGAAAATTAATCCGCAAACACCAGAGGTTTCTGTCCAAAAAAGAGACAGAGGTGTCCCTTTACTTTATTCGAATAAAGGGAGAGGTCCTGGGGCATTCCCCTGGAGTCTCTCAAATTTTTGGAGGTCGCAGCCTCCTTTTTATCCTATTTTCCCTAGTTTCCCGACCGCATTTCCCTCTCTCTTTCCCCATTGGCTGAGGTACTCGAGAGGTACAGACTTCCCGGAATGCCTAATATCTAAAAATTCCCTTCTAATGTATAACCCCACCCTTGTCAGCAGACCTTTGGTATGTTTGAACACACATATCCCTTTAATTCATCAATCAATGGAATCCTTCCCATTGTCTTTCTTATCTCATTGTGCTAGCCTTGTCTACCCACAGCTTGTTTGTAAATACAAGTTCTGCATTCCTCTCAAGGGGTCCTGAGCAGGGAACTCTCCAAGAGTTCCACCTTTCCCTTTGGAGCCTCGTCAGGCTCTCCTTGCTGTGCCCCTCCACCGCGGAGCTGGGAACGGAGCCTTTGAGCTGCTAATTCCTGCCCTGGTCCTGCAGAAAAGGGATGGCCGGGCCATCGTGCTCTGATGGGCTGCGAGGACAGCGAACCCACCCAGTCTCCAGCAGATGAATGGGGAGGCAGCGCTTCCCTGTGCACACACACGGCACCGGGGCAGCGATAAGGATGTTCCGTGGGAAGGAGAGAACCCAGGGAGATCCCTATCAAATAATGTGCTCCTGTACGAGCGATTCCGAGGCTGTGCCGGGCTCCGTGGCACTTTGGGAGGGAAATTCGGAACAGCGGAGATTACAAGGAGCATAAAATTCTGTTTGCCTTGCAATGAACTTAATCAAGTTGCTTTTTTTTGGAGGAGGAGGAGGTGGTAAAACGAGGCAGCAAGGGCCAGCTCCAGCCCTTCCACCCGTGCAGGGGCTGAGGGTGGGTCGCACTGGTGGCTGCACCAGCTCAGGTCTTACAGACTGGGTTTGCAGGTGCATCCCTTGTCCTTGGTGGGGTGACGAGACCAGGGGGTGTGTCCCCCACCTCTATCGAGCCATCGAGCCCCTCTGCCCTCAACATCCCCAACTCTTCACAGATCCTTCTTCTTCTTCTTCTTCTT
>VZRR01003630.1:57703-234154 GCA_013398015.1 Oreocharis arfaki | reverse complement strand
CTCACACCCCCTCACACTTCCTCACACCCCCTCACACCCTCTCTCACTGCAGCCAACACAGCCAGCCCAGGAGCTGTGTGAAACACTGTGTCTTGTGGAAATGAGTGAAAGGGAGGTGACTGCAGGCCCAGGTCAAACATCCATTCAAAAATGAAGGAAATAAACTCATCCCGTTTGAAATTCTTTGCAAGGACTGCAATTTCCAAGCCTCACTTTTTTCCTTCCACATGTGTCAAACCAAATTCACTGAAAATCAGGACATTTTATGGTGGTATCAGGTATCACCACGGTATCATTTTTGGTTAGATCTCAAGGTATGTTTGTTTAAATCAAGAGAGGCTACAGAGGAAAAACTCTTTTCTGTTTCATTTTCCAAACTTCACAGACAGAACTCTGACAAAGGGACAGAAACTTCATAGAATAGAATTCCAGAACCCTAAAATATCTCAGCTTGGAAGGGATCCACAAGGATCATCGAGCCCAACCCTTGCCAACTCTGTAGGCAAACTGTTCTTTGGAACAGCCTCTCACATCCTGGGTGTTTTTAAGATGCTGATTTTGATCTTTAAGCCCAGCTTTAGTTGTACAGAAGTTCTGAAGCTACGCAGACTGCGATGCTCAGATTTTGTGGGAACTGGACTGACTGGTACAGCTCTACTAGAGCAGAGGCAGCAGAATTTTCCTCTTTATTTTCATTTCCTGCAGGTTTGTCAGGACACATGGTTCCATTTCCTGTGACTCCATCAAAATGCAGTCTCAAGTAATAATTCTGCCATTTGATCAGATTCCAGTGACTGCTTTAAAGCTTTCCCTGCACCCAAACCAAGTGATTTTCATATCAGATTGAAAAATAGTCTCAACATTTACTAAATCTCTCTGTAACATCTCTACGTGCACTTTAAAATACACGCAGTAAATTCATTGCACAATTTCCTTTCCTCAGGAAGAACTGGGGTTAATTTTAGCCTCTCCTTATTCTGAGAGCATTAAAATCCAGCACAACTGTGCAAAGGCTGCATCCCATTCCAGCCCTGAGAGGGAAGGAATTTCACACGGGTCCCTCGGTGGCTGCTGAAAATATCACCTCTGTTCTTTTATTTCCTGTTACTCTCCTTTCTCAAAAATACTTCCTGATGAGAAAACTCAGCGGAATCACACACTGAGCCTCAGAAAAAAACCCCAAATCAGGTTATGTGGGATTTTTAACGAGGTTTCCTAGGGAGTAGAACATCTCTACAGCCATTCCTTCACATCTGAGGGACCCACAATGGTGTTGCCTCTGTCTTCCACTAAATGCAGCAGCTTTGAGTCCAACAGCAAAAGGAAACACGTAAGTTGTGAAGGGACAAGTCTCCCAGACATGAAACACTCATTGAAGATCTTATGAAAGATATTTTGGGGGGTTTTTTAAGGCAATCCATAATTTTTCAGCTCTGCTACAGTTACTGGCAGTTTGTAAGTACCCAGTGGGATGTTTATCAAACACGGGAATGGGAGAGATGCAGATGAGATCACAGCATCATCAAAGCTTCAAATTAATGGATTTTCCAGGCTTTTTGCTTGTGTCATCATTCAGAGCAGGCCTGGCAATGTGGGGGATGAGTAATCTGATAAAGACCACCACATGCATTTAAAGAACCCAACTCTGCTATAACTGGAAAACCTGAAGTATTTAAAACCTCCTGAGACAGCAGCTTATCAGCTCATCTATCACCGGGACAGGAACATCAGGCTCACTGAAGGGACAATAACAAGGCTTCAGTGATTCCATGAAGATTTCAGGCTACTGAAAGGCTGCTCCTCACAGGTTATTTTCCTCTTATAGAGAAAAATTTGGTACCTCATGGGGATTGAGTGGCATTGCCTTCATCACCACTTCCAGCAGGGATGCCTGGCTGGGAGCAGCTGAGCTTTTTAAACAGTGTACTATAAGATGCAAATTTGTTTCCTGGACAATATGATCACACACCCAGGAAGCTCTGAAAATTCACTGGATTTGCTGCTTTCTTTGGTGCTGTGCAAAGCTGAGGCTAGAACAGAACAGGAAATTCCACCTTTTAAAAGCTTTACATTTCAAAAAAGACATCCTCAAAGCTTTTTCACAGTTTTGAAACAGACAATACCGTAATATTTGAGGGGTTTGGACTTATGTTTTACCTCAAAGAAGTAGTGAGAGCGTTACCATGGTTTAGTTAGTTCAGTGGAAGTTGCACATTAGATGTAAAAAAATGCTACAGTGAAGATTTCCCTCCCAAATTCAGCTTTTGTAGGTGCCCACACACAAGCAGGGTGTCTGGGCATGCAGTGGAGAGCCAGCCCAGACTGCCAGCAAAGCCTGGAGCTGCTCAGGTGAGCAGATGGAAGTGCCTGTTGTAGGTTAAGCTGACGAGAAAAGGTTCTGTTGACTGGCTTGAATTACTGACATGGAGCCATTTGGGAAGCCCCATTGCATCCCACTTGGTTTTCCCCCTTCCCAGTCAGATGTGAACCTTCTCCAGATCCTGTGCCAGCTGGTAAGAGCCGTGTGGATGCCTCAGACACGCTGCAGCCCCCCCAGCAGCACCAGGTATCTGAGTTCAGGGAAATGAATCAAGATCCCAACCTTGGTGTCTCAACCTTGGACTGATTCCCTCAGAAATGCCCATTCCCACTGTGACAGCAGCGTGACACAGCTGGAAAAGCAGTTCTGGAGTCACTCCAGGAGATTGTTATCAAGGCCCAGAAGTGCCTGAGGTGAACCACCCTCCTTTGACAGGCTCGAATATGTCTGAACTCATCAAAGTTACAGGAGAGAGGAAGTTGGCTCATGGCTTTGGACAGACAGCTTCAGGCTGCTGTAGGGAAGGGGGTATTTGGATATTTCTCCCAGTAAAAAGAGCTGAAAGAATGCCAGAACAGCCAAAAGAGTGAAAACCTGCTGTGAACAGCCAACAGCCCCAAGCCTAAGTGCCACAAAATGGAAGTGGGGTGACAGAAAGTCCTGACTGGCTGTGAAATCACATGGCCTGGGTTCTAGCCCCCGATGGTCACTGGGACATCCAAAACCACCCAAAACCACAAAAAACAACAACAATAAAACCCATTAAAAAAGCCTGCTGTTTGCAGGAGGATTCTCCTTCTGCATTAACACTGGAGACCTGGTGAGTGTGACACGTAGGATCACAGAACATCCTGAGCTGGAAGGGACCCACAAGGATCATCCAGTCCAAATCCTGAATGGGAGACCCCAACACTCCCACCCTGTGCATCCCTGGGAGCATTATCCAAGTGCCCCTGGAGCTCTGGCAGCCTTGGGAATATGATCATTCCCTGGGGAGCCTGGGCAGTGCCCCAGCACCCTCTGGGGGAAAAACCTTTTCCTAAATCCAACCTAAACCTCCCCCTGACACAGCCTGAGGTAAATGTAGTTCTACAGGCAGCTGTATTTTGGAGGAAGATTTAAAGTCCCTGTTTTTTCAGAGGCAAATGGAGTGGTGAGAATTTATGGAAGGGAAGCTGGAAAGAGAACTGAGAACACTCTGCTGCCAGGATATAAAAAGTGGCATGTGCTTAACATGAGAAAGCTGAGCTGCTTCTTGTTAACATCACCTCAGAATTAATGAGGAAGACGGGAAGTCACTAATGTAAAATAAAACAAAAGAAGTAGAATAAAAACAATATAAAGTTTTAAAAATAACACTTTAAAAATAAAATGAAACATTTTTAAAAAATTTAAATGCTGCTGCTTTGAAGCCATGCCCATTCTTTCTCATAGCCCACAACGAAATTAAGAAGCAGCGCAAACAAAATTTATCCCAACACAGCAGGAATAATGCAATAGGGAATTAATTTCTGCAGAGAAATAAAATTTTAGCTGGACAAAGATGACACAGTAATGCAGGTAAATGAGACACTGGCAATGTAAGCAGGGGAAAGATATAAATCTCTCACACTTCGAGGTGGAAGTCAAACACTGAGGGATATCAGTGAAACATTTCTTGCTTGAGTAGCAGTACCTGAAATTAATTCTGATTAAATCTGTTTTCAACCCTCTTTTCTGACAGCAACAGGCACTGATCAGTCAGAGATAGTGACCCACATGGACAAACTCACTCAGCTCAGCATGGCAAAACAAAAATGGGTCACCTGCAGCATATCCTTAACAAGAGCCCAGCTCAGAAGTAATTATCCCAGAAATCATATTTTCAATGAATGAGAAACTTCAAAGAAGGCTTAAAATGAAGAACAGAAATGTTATAACCTGACAAAACTTCTTTCCCTCTGCCCCAACCTCACAGGCAATAGCCTGAATTTGATAAAGTTTTGAGGACCAAGGCTGGGGAATTCAGGGGCACATTAAGAGCCTTCTATAAGAGACTGATGGGACTCTGACCCCCTGTAAAACATCTCAGGCCTCTGTAATCAGGCACTCAAACAAGTTCCACCTCCCAAGGATTAATCACTTACCTCACCATTCAAGAAGCAGTAAAATACTGACACAAAGAAACCCTGGAAAGAAGAGAAAGCAGGCAGTTATTAGGTAAACACTTTTAACACTTCCACTGACAGAGGGGACTGTCCCTGCAGCTGGGCTAAAACATCTCTACAGCATCCAGTCCCTGAGACCCCTCAGAGGAGCTGTGCCATGGCTGACAGCTCCAGGGGGATGTCCCAGGCACTCCCAGGGGGTTTTAGATGCTTTTATGTGGGCAAGTGTATCACCAGTTTGCTTAAATTCACCGGAGCTCAATGGCTCTGTGGAATCTGCTGACAGCAGTGACTAAACCCCGGCAAAGGTTGGAATTCCTGTGAGTGGAATTCTGCTCATCTTGTTTTTAGGGCTGTAATTATTGTCACCATTAAGGAGGGACTCCCTGGGCTTTCCTCCTTACCCACATCTTCACAGAACTAATGAGCAATGCAGCATTTTTTTGAGACACTGAGCATGAGCAGGTAAAAAATACAATCAGTTTTAGAGAATGAAAAGTCAATTGCTTCCCTGGTAAAGGCTAAGCTTCCTTCCTTCACAGGTTAAAAGGGACATTTTTCATTTTAGATATTCAGCTGTGATTTCTGGTGGGATGCAGTCAGGAAGAACAGTAACCCAGCCCTAGATTTGGCTTGCCAGATGTATGTTTGCATTGATATCCCGGGTATCAGAGCACTTGTTCCTGCACCCAGGAGGTCAAACATCAATGTCAAACAAATTCCCATGCTGGCTCAAGAGGACACACCTGGGCAGACAGGAGTGGCTAAAGATCCTTCAAGGTCTTCAGTCACTTTTGGGTTTGTCAGATTCAGGCAGCTGGGGGAATTGCTCACATTCCACTGCCTTTTCCACCCTGGCAGAACTCCAGTTAAATTCAGGGGAGGGAGGAGATGGGGCTGATGGCTCAGAGAATGCACCAGAGCAGGCTGGACAACGCAGCTCAAGTGTGTCTGAAACATTGTCCCTTTCCTCTCAGTTAAATTCCTGAGTTCTATGAAAAGTTTCTTCAGTGATCCATCCTTTGAAATGATCTCTGAAGGCAAAATACTAAAATTTTCTCTGAAAGCAGCTGGTTAATGTTCTGCTGTCTTCCTATGGGAGTGTTCTCTTTAACTTTCTTTTTAAGCAACTGGTTCTGAACTTATACTCACCACACTTTCTTTTTCTGAATCAGAGAAAACAGAAATACATCCCTAAAAAATCACCACATTACATAACATCTAATATTAATTATAAATTGGCCTGCTGGCTGCAGAGAACAGCACATAAACTTTTGTCTGGACACTCTTCAAAGCTGCTTAAAACAGCAAGTCCAACGGGTAGGAGCTGCTTGCCTTTGGTTTAGCAACACCGAGTCCAAGTTTCAGCTCTGGGAAAAGAGAGGCCCCTCGGGAGGGGAATCCCTCATCCTCTCTCAGGAAGGTGGAATGAAACATCTTCCCTCTCTCCATTGATTTTATGTGAGGAGCTGAACAAAGTGCTGAGTTAAGGGAGATGAATCCCTCCAGCCCACACCTGAGAGGAGCTCTCCACTCCACATGACACATTTATATATATGTCTATATCTATGTGTGAACTAAGCTGAGCTATTTGCAATATTTCCATCACAGACTTCACTGCCCAAAGTTTCACAGCCGAGAAGCACAGAGGATCCTTTCAGCACCAGCTGATAGCAGCTGTAAACTTGCTCTCTTACCTGAAAAGACTGAAGGAAGGAATTGAAATAGATGAAAACGATCTGGGAAATGTCATCCTCGCCAGGGTTGACAAAGAAAAGCATGTAGGTGATGCCAAGCAGAGGCAGGAGAACCAAGGTGGCCTTGACTGCCTTCCTGTGGGCAGGGAAGAGAAAACAAGTGACCACAGGGAAGAACAACTGTACTGGGAGTGGAAAGCAGGAGCATGGAAAGAGTGACAGCCTCCCTGCCTGACCAGTGCCTGTCCTGGGAAAGTCTCCAAATCCTGCTGTTTTCCCCCACACTCTGAACTCCAGGGGGTGAATGGAAACTTTATTTATATCCCCCCCTTTCACTCTCTTCCTCCTTTTCTCTCCTATCAGCGAGGCCTGTGCTGGGCTGAAGCTCTGGGATTCTCTGCAGGTTTGGTGAGTGATTTCCTACACCTCAGGGAGATGTGATCAGTGCACAGCTCAGCTGACACCTGCTCTGTGCCCATCACTGGATTTTGTCTGGAGTGCTAACACTTTCTCTCTCTCTCTGCCCACCCAGCTCAGCTGCTCAGGGCTGCCTTAGGAATCACAGATCACAAAGCACGTGGTGCACGAGGAAGCATCTGTGATTATCAACAGAATCATTAGGGGCTAATCCTAATTACTGGTGCTCTAACAGTGTCCTGGGGTGTCAGTGACCACATGTCACCGTGCCAGACGCTGTGCCAACACAAAGGCTGCAGTTTGGCTAAGCCTGGATCAATCTCTGCTTAATGCCATAACAGGCAGATAAAGAAATGCAGGGGAGCACAAAACCACTGCCAGTGTCAGGATAAAGTGACAGCCTTAACGAACCAGCTGCCACACGATTTAACACCTGCTTAGCAAAGGGTTGCACCGCTCTGCTTTAGAGCATCAAGGCTTGCCCCAGGCTTTGCTGGAATTCTAAAGGTTTCCATTTAGGCTGTGGAAAAGGCAATTCCCTCCCAGAGCCTGCAAGGACAAGATCACTGTCCTCTGTTCAAGAACAACGGCAGTTGCTGTAACAAATATCTCTAATGCTCCCCTGCAAGTTGCAGAAGGGATAAAAATGTACTGAGGTTTGAATCAAGGGTTTTTCGGGCCAGTTTTAGTTTTATGGCACTAGGTTTGAGCATGAAAAAGGGGGATTTTCCCCTTCATTTCTCAGGAAATGTGCAGAGAAGGGTTGGAACATCAGACCACTGCACTAACTTCACATTTTCCCAAAACCCCGACAGGAGTAAAAGGAAGGAATCGGGCAAAACAACAAAGCCCATTACTGCAGCAAAACTGCCTCCAAAGTCAAGAGCAGCCTGATTTGAAGACATCAGGATTCAACTCAGCGTGATACGCTGAGATTTTATCCAGAAATGAGTCAGAGTGACTGATCTCACTCCACAAAACCTGTGCAATTTCCCACTGCAAGGACCTGTCAGTCCGTACGTCCTCCAAATATTTTTCAAGATGCTGCAAATGGTAAGAGAAGGGCACTCGGCACCTCCTGGTGTCTGAGAATTGGCTTTTAGACTCTCAAAGCTGATCTAAGCCCCCACTGGTGCCTGAAGGGGCCAGGCCACCTTTCTTCTGCTGTCCTGGGCTAAACATTCCCGACTTTTCCTTTCTGCCATCCCAGTGCTTGTGGGGTTATGGGAACTGATCTACCTGACCTATTAATCAATCAAAGGTATTGATTAGTTGAGGATCAGTTCTGTGATGCAACCCAGTGAGTGGCTATGCTAATTCTGGCACCAGCTGAAGGGAAGAGGCACAATCACCCTTCATTCCCATCCCTTGCACTTTAAATGGAGCATTAAATACCTGTAGGCACACATTAATCCCAGAATGGTTTGGGTTGGAAGGTTAAAGCTCATCCCATTCCACCCCCTGCCATGGGCAGGGACACCTTCCACTATCCCAGGCTGCTCCAAGCTCTGTCCAGCCTGGCCTTGGGCACTGCCAGGGATCCAGGGGCAGCCACAGCTTCTCTGGGCACCCTGTGCCAGGGCCCCCCCACCCTCACAGGGAAGAATTTCTTTCTAATATCCAACCTAACCCTGCTCTCTGTCAGTTTGAAGCCATTTCCCTTTGTCCTGTCACTCCAGGCTCTCGTAAATAGTCTCTCTCCATCTTTCTTGCAGTCTCCCTTCAGGTCACAATGAGGTCACCCCAAAGCCCTTTCCAGGCTGAACAATCCCAATCCTTCCATCCTTTCCTCCCATCCCTCTGATCATTCTGGTGCCTCCTCTGGACGGGCTCCAGCAGCTCCACACCCTTCCTGTACTGATGATCCCAGAGCTGGAGGCAGCACTTACTATAAATGTACTTGTGTGCACATAGAAATTGGTAAGTTTGTCCCCACATGAGATCAAATCCTTCAGATTTCGTGCAAAGAGGGGGATTTCCCATGTGTGCTGAGGCACGTGCAGGCCTGAAGTGAAATGGAGTGGACAGAAAAAACGCAGAGAAGCTTTTATGGAGAGCCTGCAGAGATAAATGCTGTGTGCAAAATGTACGAGCTGCATCAACAGTGGCACCTGCAAAGACAAAGATGGGGCAAGGACAGGACAATGAAGGCACTGAGTGCTCTGTTAGCACCAGAGCAGCAGGAGTCACAGCTGACTTACCTGTACTGTATCGTTTCTGAAGTGGTTGAAGCTCTCAGCTTTGTCATTAAAATCCTAACTATGTTAAATAGAAATACAAAATTTATCTGGAAAAGAAGGGAGAGGGAAAAAATTACAACCAGTCAGTCAAATAATGGCTTAAAGGATGTGATACACCCGAAAAGGCACATTTCACAGTTTCAATCTGACTGAAAACAGCCTTTTGGCTTTACCATTGATTGCGATAGACTCAGAAGTTTACTAGAAATACCAGATTATACAGCAAACATCCAACAGCTCCTAATGTTTCCAAAACAGCAAGGAAAATGGAGTACATAATTATTGCCCTGAGCAAGGAGCTTATTTTTACTCCCTTTTCTCTTTTTCTGGGTGCAAGGAGGAACTAAAGGTGAGATTGATGGGTTTGCCACTCCCTTTTCCAATCTGCTGAGCTGGGTAATTACTATTTGTGCTGCAGCCTCACCACTGAGAATTGAGATTTGCTCTAATTACTGTTGTTGTAGCATCTGCTGGCGAGTTTTTTGCACAGTGTAAACAGGAAATTAAAAAAAACCCAACAACCCAAACTGAAGAGAAGATTGATTTGTAGATCAGGGGAAGGACTTGGCTCTTAGGAGCAGGTTTTGAGATGCTTTCAGAGCATAAGGCAGGGCAGTTTACAAGACACAGCTCTGTCCCAAAGTTGTCAGAACTACACAACTGCTGAGGTCCCAGCACAGCTTGTGAGAAAATCTTTACCTCACACACAATTTCAGGGTCTCAGGGCTCCTGGCATTTTGCAGCCCATGAATGGAACAATGCTGTGATTGGCATCTGAATATTTACAAACACTGCAGCAGGGCTGACAACTGAAAGGTGTTCTCAAAATATTCTCCTTTTTTCCCCTGTGCTATCATCGGGGGTATTTCAGTGTTTTTTGTATCTTGGCATCCATCAGAGCATTCCCTGTGGCTTGTGGAACATGGTTTGGAACAAATGGAGCAGTAAAGCACCTGAGCAGACACTGGGAGACTGGCAGCACTGGGAATTGTGCAAACACTTATTACACGAGATGCAGAAACGCTGCTCTAGGAGCTAACAAGGCATTTTTGGACATGATTTTCTTAGCAGAGCAGGGCCCTGGGGAGTATGAGAAGTAAATAAAACAGTGCAGCTTGTGTGTTTGTTCTTGTTGGAATTGTTTGTGTCATATTAAGAGCTTGAAGTCAACTGGTTCAGGCTTTATTTATGAGAGACAAAACCAGCTCCGTATCAGTGGTTTGAGTTGAATCCTAAACTCCTCACACTGATGACTGCACCACTCTTCAGTAACAGAAAGAAATATTCAGGCAGTCTCTGCTCAGGGAGAGGTGAATGGAGGAGAAAGAAAACTCCCACCCCTGAAATTCTGCTGCTAAATGTTGAGGCTCTCCATCAGCTCAGAGCCTTGTTGGGGTATTTCTACCAAGGGTGCAAAAAAGGCACTAATCCAAAATGTGCCAGCTTTGCAATCATAATGGAAAGTGCCAGACTGAATTATAGACTCCTAGATAAGAGCAAATTCCAAGTATCAGGAGGACTGAGCACATGGCATTAATGTGATGAACTGGGCTGAAGAAGGCATTTCAGGTTTCACGAGCCCTGCTTCGATGTGACAGCATCCTGCCATCTGAACTGGAAATTCAAATTGCCACAGCCTGCATCAGAAAATTAGGGATTCTGGCCTTTTCTGAAATTCAGTTTCAGAAGCGTGATTCATCAGTCCAGAAGAATTGCTAGCTGAAAACTCTGGGAGTTATTTCACCAGAAACACTCTCGTTCAATAAAAGTCTGGTTGTCATTCTCCCAGTTCAGCTGCCCCAGCCCAGAGCAGCACCTGAGGCACCCCTGCAGAGCTGAAGTCTGTGGGTGGCACTGGCACATACAGCCTCAGAGACCTCAACTCTCTCCAGGAGCAGCAGGAAGGCAGAGACATCAGTGCTGGCTTCTAACAAACTGCCCAGGTGTCTGAGAAAACCCTGCCAGGACATTGTTTCTAATTACATTTTCCAGGAGAAGGGAACAGCAGCATTGGCCACTCCAACTGAATCCTCCTCCTGAGTAATCTCAGTCTGAACTTCAGAGTGACTGTCACCCTGCTTCTTCCATTAATGCTGCAGTCTTCTTTTACAGGTCTGCCTTTTCCTGCAAACCAGAGAATTGTGGTTTTTTAAGGGTTGGTGAATGGGACAGGTGGAAAGAGACTATGCTGAGCTGGATGGAAGGTGCTGGGAAAAAAGGGTCTCATGTCTGTGCCCAAGAGGTGATGGCTTGGATGCAGAGGACCGGCAAGTCAGGAGAATCCTGTGGCCTTTTGGGTGCATAAAGGGAGGTTACAAAAATAATTCACAGCTCCTCCTGGCTTTAGAATCTCTGAATAATGTGTGAAGCTCCATGAAGGCTTGGTTTTGCACTTTCTCAAAGGTTTCTGTGCCCAGCTGTGCTGCAGCAGGACAGGACGTGAGTGCAGCCCTGTTACACACACAGCTCCTGCTGCTGGTTTCATCCCAGTTTCTCCAGGAAAAGGAATAACTAATTCTTCCCCATAGATTTAGTACCTAAGAGAGAAAAGCCAAGTGACTTGGCCTTGACTATAAATCAATTCCATCCCAGAGTGGGGATAAGAAGAGTGAGAGCATAAGAAACTGAGTTGGATCAGCATCATTTCTTGTCAGATTAAGCAGTTGGCTATCCCAGGATCTATTTATATTCGCTGGAAAGAAATGGGAACTTTTCAACAGTGGTTCATTTGTCATACTTTAAATTGGTGTTTTTGGACTGACAGGGCTTGGACTTGAACCAGAGGCCCACACAAATCTTGCACTGATCTTCAGGTTGCGCAGGACATCCCACGTGAGCTTCACCGGAATGAACGTGGCTGTGTCTACGGAGGTTCTGTGACAGTACAGTCTGTGAAAGCTTAAAAATATTTTGAGGCACCAACATTTTGTCTCCATTAAGGTTTCCTTGAGAGAACTTTAAGACTTGGATAGGGTCACCCCTAAAATGCAGACCTCAGCAAAGCAAAAAATTCCAAGGGAAAAGATGGAAATGTGGGCACAGCAAAATACGTATTTTTGGTTTTGCCTTCTAGAAGCACATTTCAGAGTGTTCACTTTTAATGACTTCTTTAAAAAAAAAACCCACTCCATTTCAGAAAGACACTTGGCTCAGTAGGACCTTTTAGCAGCACTCAGGTCTGATCTGAATATGGATTTTCAGTGCATAATCAGACGGGGTTTTAACTGCCCGTTTGTCCTCGCTGGGCCTGTGACCACAGCTCGTGGGGATGATGGGGAGGGTTTGCTCAGGAGAGAGGACACGAGCTGGGAATCAAGCAGGGAACAGGCTGCTGCACACAGAGAGAGAGCTGAAGGCCTGGAGATGAAAATGGAGCTGTTTTCTCAGCTGGAGACAATCCACACAGTTCTGGTGGCTAGCAGACTGAGCCTGAGTTGCAGGCAGAGGAGATGAAGCCTCTGGTGTTTGCTCCTCAGACAGATTGCAGTGTTTCCAAGGGACAAGGATCTCACTCCACTGCAAAGTGAGCTTTCCTAGAAAAGAGCCTCAGTGCTGCACTGAGCACAGCACACAATCATTTGTCAGGGACTTTTTTGTTATTGTTGGAGCTCTATGTCAACAGATTAATTCCTCAGAGCTGGGCAGCTCTAACAAAACCCCCACATCAGTTCCATAAATGGAGTCTGAGGAAAGGTCATTTAAGAGAGGTAATGATGACAGGCTATGCTTATTTCTCTTTAGGCTCATTTTAGATTTTCATTCATTTCTGTTTATCCTTCTTAATGTTTCCTGCTTCCTAATGGAAAACATAACTAAGGATTTTTACCTTGACATTTACTGGTAGATGAAACAAATCCAAAGGTAAAGTCTTGAAGACAGAACAAAATGGTTTATTTCTTCTTCTCCTTTATTTATGCCATGCTAAGAATATCCTTATTGCTGGAATAAGACCCTCTCCAACTACAGATGGAAAAGAAAAAGTTTTTGTATCTTGCCAGAAGTTTACTCTTTCCATTTCTAAATTGGGATGAAAATTCAGAGCCCCAAAATGGAGTTACAAGCCAGTGATCCAAAAAGTATTTGAGCCATCTGTTTTGGCACTGTTCTATTCTAACCTGAACACACGAGCCCAGAAACTCTTCTGAACCAAAAGAAACTTTTCAGTAAATGACTTTGGTGATAAAATTTTTTGCCTCATAAAAACCAAACTCCATTTGAGAGGAAATTTATCTCCCTTAGCAAGATGAAATAGCCCAAGTGCACAAAAGAGGCAATGCTCACTCTGAGGGCTTCTCTGCAGTTTCCCCCGAGCCCAGGAGTTTAAAAGGGAGGTCATTAAGCTCTGCTCTTTCTCTTTTGGGAATTCAATGGACAACTGGCTTTTATTGTGCTCATTTTCAGCTGGGCTTTTATTTCATGCTTCACAGAAAGCTTGTGCTCCTGTGCTTCCCAGAATGTTTGTCCCTCTCCACTCCCAGGAACTGTCAAAATTATTTTATTTAGATTCTGTATTTTTATGCAATGTGGTAAAACCACCTCAGGGTTAAGTAACCCAAACTGGGATCAGAGCAGTCATTTTATTGGGAGCTCTGGATGCTGCCATCCCGACCTCAGATGAGCACTCTGCTAAGTTAATTAATGCTTTGTTTTAATTGTTCTACCACGCTGGCCTGACCTGATCCTCAGACCAGGCCTTTTATCACAAAAGTTGCCTTTTCAAAGGTCACAGGCACCACAGTGAATCCTTTGGGCAAAGGGCTGGAAAATACTTTTATGTACAATCAGAAATAATGAGATGTGATTAAGAAGAATGAACATTTCACAACAAACAGAAGTAGAAATTTCAGCAAATCTGTAGAATGTTCATGGTATTGGACACCACGTTGGGCACTTACTGACTCCTCAAGTACAAAACGTAAACAGCAGCAAGGCAGGAATAGCAATGGTGGCAAAATTGGAGATTTTGGATGGACTGAAACCAAACCAGCACATTATCTCTGTGCTCTGTGCAGCCAGACCAGCCTGCATGCAAAGCAGCAAAAATTATGACAGAAAGTCTTGCAAGAAGAACTCGGGGATGTCAACAGGTCATGAACTGCAAACCTGCGGCAGTGCAGGAACTGCTCGTCTGTACAGCGAAAGAAATTTTAAAAAATCAATAGGAAAACGAGTTTAATCAGTGTTTGAGCAAAACCAGAAGCCATTCAGATAGGAAGGAGAAGGGGAAATGAAAAAAAATGGTAATAATAAATAATGATAATAATAATAATAATAATAGTAATAATATCATCTCAGTCTCTGAACAGAACAATGCAAAAGTGGAAGCAGAAGTGTGAAGAGAGTCAGCAGAAACTAAGAAAATATTCAGAGAAGCACTCCTTGCTGATACAATTCAGAATANATGAACTGCAAACCTGCGGCAGTGCAGGAACTGCTCGTCTGT
Organism: Oreocharis arfaki; assembly: GCA_013398015.1. Lineage (NCBI taxonomy): Eukaryota > Metazoa > Chordata > Aves > Passeriformes > Paramythiidae > Oreocharis > Oreocharis arfaki. Next base: position 219,890 of record VZRR01003630.1, on the reverse strand, counting down.
ACAGCGAAAGAAATTTTAAAAAATCAATAGGAAAACGAGTTTAATCAGTGTTTGAGCAAAACCAGAAGCCATTCAGATAGGAAGGAGAAGGGGAAATGAAAAAAAATGGTAATAATAAATAATAATAGTAATAATAATAATAATAATAATAATAATAGTAATAATATCATCTCAGTCTCTGAACAGAACAATGCAAAAGTGGAAGCAGAAGTGTGAAGAGAGTCAGCAGAAACTAAGAAAATATTCAGAGAAGCACTCCTTGCTGATACAATTCAGAATATTGTATCAGCAAGGAGGATGCTTGCACAGGACCAGGGAATGCTTTTCAGCAAAAAAAAAGCCCATAAATGAAATGCTTATAGGCACACACAGGGGAGATGCTTCTATACATAAAATGGCAAGTAAGCCAACTTTCATTTCTTTACAAGAGCAGAAGAAAGGAACTTCAGCAGTGTGGACTGTGAGGTTTTAAATGGAGCGAGACAGATTGAGAGAAGTGAAGACAGTGACAAGACAAGGGAGAAGAGCTTTGAACTGAAATAGAGCAGGTTTAGGTTGGGTATTAGGAATAAATCCTTCCCTGGGAGGGTGGGGAGGCCCTGGCACAGGGTGCCCAGAGAAGCTGTGGCTGCCCCTGGATCCCTGGCAGTGCCCAAGGCCAGGTTGGATGGGGCTTGGAGCAGCCTGGGATGGCGGAAGGGTAACCCTCACTTAGGAAAACTTCCTTTGTGTCAACAAATCAGCTGATTGTGTTAATTAGCTTAAGCACCTCCACTCTCTGATGTGACACACTTAAAAAACACCCTTTCTGCCTTTCCACAGCATTTGTTTTTGAAAAACTGAACAAACTCAGGTTTTTACTGAAAATTACTTCCTGTCATGGCCTTCCAGAGCATCAGCCAGTGGTTGCTACATTGAGATACTGATATTTGCCATAACCTGAAGCTGGGCTTCATAAAGGAGAAACTTTCTTCATAAAGAGGAGAAACAAGGTGTGAAGGGGAAGAATGACATGGCTTGTGAAGTCTTTTGAAAGAGTCAACAGGAGGACAAGGGAGATCCAGTGGACAATCCTCTGAAAGGAATTCAAATTCCAAACCCCAAAGGTTCCCACAGAAATTCGGCTGTCGGAGGTTTGGAGGGAAGAGCACTGTGCACAAGAACACGAGGAAAAAAGGGCAGGAATACATATATATACGGGATGGCATCTATATCTATCTATCTATCTAGATATATATATATAGATAGATATAGATATATATATATATATATATAATTCTGGTTTCTCAATGGAGAGGCTACCAGCAGATCTGTGCTGTTTCACACAGAGCTCAGCGATCTGTAAAAGGGATTGAAGAATAGGCTGACAGGTTTTTAGTGGCATCAAACTGCTCAGAACAGCAAAAATCAAGACTGACTGCAAAGAGCTGTCCAGGGACTGAGTGATCAGGCAATAACGTGGCACAGGAAATCACACGATGTAAAGGTAACACCACGGGGGAGACAAACAATCTCAGCTTTACGTGGAGAGTTATGAGCTCGGGGAGATTCCATTCACAAAACAAATGCTGGAATTACCCTCACTGGCTCCCTGAAAGCCTCATCTGAGTTCCCAGCGGAAGAAAGGAAACAAAAAAATGTCTGGAATTACCAACAAAGTGAAAGAAAATAAACCAGGCAAGAGGATGCTGCTGTAAAAATCCATTTGTGTGGTCACACCTTGACTGATTTGATATTGCCACCACAAAAATGCTGCATCTTTAATGATCAGCACATCATAAAGACCTCCTGGGTATCTGTGGTTTTCTCTCCTGAGTACAATTCCACACTGAAATAAGGACACTTAACTCCTCTACTTGTCATCCAGGAATCTCAAAGCAAAGGAAGATAATTTTTAAATAATCATTAAAGTTGCTTTATAGCTGGGGAAGCTGAGCTTTGAGCAGCAATCTACCTCATTCAAAATGAAACAGGTGATGAAGGCAGAGGCAGAAGTGAACTCTTCATCCTCCCCCACCTCATACCCCCACTCACTCCAGCAGCTAATTGGTTGTGGTGAATTATTTTCAACCAGACACATAAAAACCCAGAGGTTGCAAAACTGTTCAGTTCTCAAGCACAAGAGGGAAAAAAAAATCTATTAAAGCTGAATGAAAGGTTTGGGGGGGGAAAAAACATTGATGTGCTTGTTTGAAAAATGACAAATTTATACAGTCTTAGCTCTGAGAAACATTGCAGAGCAGTCATAGCTGGGGTCAATTCACAGCAGAAGTCACGGAGGGAAAAAGCAGCTCAGGTAAGGGCCTCTGGTGCTTCTTCTCTGAGGTTTGTCCTCTGACCCTGCCGTGTTTTTGTGCTTCACCAGTTCTTTGGCAGGTTTAAATTTAAAATTGAACACAAGGAATGTATTTTTCTTAATAAAACCAGGATGAAATTCACTTCCCTGGTGGTTTTTTCCAACCCTTTGCCCCTTGTTTAGCTTCAGAGAGGGGTGTGGGATTAAAACTCGGTTCTCTGACTCTGAGCAAGACAGAGCAGAATTAAAAAACCCCAATGCACTAATTTGAAGAGAAGATACCTAATGGAGTGTGTTTTTCTAGTGCTACCAGAAATCAAATTTCAAAGCATCCAATGTGCTAAATTATTAGCTCTCTCGTGGGATATGTACAAGCCAAAATCCATTCAGGAATGAAACAAAGAAAGGATGATTACCTACATTTTCTCCCTCAGATTTCTTTGTCAATAAAAATACAGGTTTCTTGCCCCATATAAAGAATCAGAACTTATATTCAGTTTCCTATTTTTCTGGAATTGTCTCTGAAATTGTTTCCCTGTTTTCAGCCCCATCAATCTCCAAGCTCCTTCCACAGACAAGTAGCAAATCAATCAAACCACTCGACCTCAGCATTCAGAGTTTTTGTCCCCGACACACAACACAATAATGTGATCTAAAGATGGACTTGAGGGCTGCTGCCTCAATCAAAAGGCTTTGTTTAGGCCGATCTTTATTTCCAGGGAGGATTAGAGCTCCTGCATGACCTGTTCCTTGTGTTACACCGTCCTGTGCTGCAGCAGCTCAGTGCATAGAGGTAAGAAAATGAGAAATCAAAACCAGTGGAAATAATTTTTGACAGAAAAAAATCCTTAAGAAATAATATTTCAACAGAATTGCATCTTTAGAAGCAAGTTTTATCCCTCTAAGAATATTTAGCACCCTAATCACATTGCCACTGGTTGGTGTAATGATGCTTCTGGAACACACAAAGATGTGTCCAAGAGGTAACCAAAGCTCACCTGAGCTGGACACTGAGCTCTTGGCTCTGCACTCAGGTGGGTGAAGCCAGTTTTAACTACCCCAGGCTGAGTGTTCCCAGGTGCACAGGAATTGTAATTTCATGGAGTATTTAGACTTTCAGCTTTTAGTGTTAGTCCCCTTTTGGAAATAACATTAATTTCTTCTTGTAACATTCATGTCTCTATTTTTCCAGCAGAGTCCTGGGACAGCTCTCTCATAGAATAGTTTGGGATGGAAGGGATCTTCAAGATCATCCTGTTCCACTCCCTGCCATGGGCAGGGACACCTTCCACTATCCCAGGCTGCTCCAAGCCCCGTCCAACCTGGCCTTGGACACTCCCAGGGATCCAGGGACAGCCACAGCGTCTCTGGGCACCCTGTGCCAGGGCCTCCCCCCCCTCACAGGGAAGAATTTCTTGCTAATATCCCATCTTAGTCTACCCACATCCTCTTAAAGCCATCCCCCCTTGTCCCATCAGGACTGTGCCCTGTCCTGTCCCTTCTTCCACAAAACACAGCTGCAGCTCCACTTCAGCTCCTCATCAGTTCAAACCCAGCTCATGAGCAGTGACTGAAGGAGGTCACAGAGCTGTCCTGTGTTTGAAATCTCCGTGTTTCCCACTCGTGGTGACCACTGCTCGCTGGAGGGAGGAGGAAGGCAGCACTTTGTCCCCTTCTGTGCTAAGGCAGAGACAAAATCACATCCGAGGGCGGTGACGCTGGGCTGTGCTGCCCTGAGTGCATGGTAGATGTCAAATTTCAGTGCTCTTAGCCCAGCACTTTTCACAGCACCCTTGAAAGGGTCAGTGACTCCAGTGACAGCAAGCGATGCTTCAATCATCACACATAAGTCGAATTTATTCACATAAGGATCAAAAAATGAGCACGTCAAGTGGCTTTAAGACACCGCGGGGCTGTGTGCTTTAATTAGAAACACTCCAAAAGTGAACTGACAGTTCTAATTGTAAAATAAAGAAGTGGGGGAGCAGATTTTAGGGATCAGGAGTGTGTTGTAACAGGAGCTTTCAGCTTTGCTGTTCAGATTTTGTTTGCAGAGGGACGTTTTCCTCCCCCAGCAGTGCTTTCTGAGGGGAATAACCCTAAAGTGAGGGGAGCAAGGGCTCGCCCTTCCGCTACTTCTGTAAATTCTATCAGCTGCTTTCCACTCCACAGTGCAATTTTACTGCTGTTATCTCATTAGTGTTTTAATTAGAGCTCAATGCAGGCAGCAAAAGGTAGGAAGGTTCAACTCTCAGTGTCAGGTCTGGGCTCTGCAGTCTCTGGCCCAGTTCAGAGGGGTCTCAAGGCTGTTCCAAATTAGAGGCAGATATAATGACCTGCATAGAAAGAGGCAGCCCCCAAATATACCTCCATCTTCTGGGTATATTTGGGGTCTTTAAGTATTTAAAGTGTTGTTCTGGGGAGAAAAAGGCTGTTTTCATGACTATGGTATCTGCCAGAGATGCCACCCAAGGATATTACAGGTCCTGTGGACTAAAGAGGTTATGGTAAATCCACAGTCAGATCTCCAGGCAATGATGTGAAACCCAAGTGCTCTGAGTATCACACATCTCCCACCTTGTGCTGTCTAAATAGGATTTATTTGTGAGGGAGTCTCTGTATCAGTGAGTCAATTTCCTGTGAGGCTGTTTCTGGTCTTGTGATGGCTCCCTCAGCCACACAAATTACACTGGATCACACCCATTGCTGTTCCTCTCCTTAGAACATAAAGAAAAGAATTTTTACATAGAAATAGAATCCTATCATGTTTTTTTTCCTCTTTTCAGGTGATTTTTTTTTGCTTTATCTTAACAATTAACACAGAAATGAACTCTCCTGCTCCCAGGACGCACACTCAGATCAGCTGCTGGCTGCCTGGGCAACACAGGAACTTCTGTCACGCTCAATCCCATGAACAGGGCACTGACAAGGGGAGAACACGAGGCTTCTGGGCCTTGAGAAAGCTGCCAGTGGTGCCTGCTCTGGAGCATTTGCACCTTCCCCATGGGGGCTGAAGTGATATAAGGGAGAGCAAACCTAAGAGAGGGGAACCCACTGAGCGCTGGGAATTCTCTGTTGGTTCATCTGCCTGGAAGAGCAGAATAATTTTTTTCAGCTTTGTCCTTACTAAGAGCTAACTAATACTTTCCATCCACACCCAGTTCTGGTTTCTTTTCTGGGAAAGCACCACTGGGCTTCAGTTGAAGGCTCAAAATGGGTTCTGAATGAGCTTCCTCCTCCCTCTGCCTACTCGTGGTTGGCACAGGAGATGGAGTGTTGGGTAAACAGATAAACAGCCTGGTAAGCGTGGGCAGCACTGGGAAGGAAACTTCACAACAGGAAATGTAAAACCAAACACACAGCACTGATGGTGATGCAGAAAATGGACATGGACTGTGCAAGAGGCAATTCCTGACCGTGATCATGACGTTTTTCTAAATGATGTGAGTGACAGAATTGCTGCAGCTGTCGTGAGCCCCAAGTGGATGAGCAGATATTGTGATGTACCTCCTGGTTTTGGACATTTTTCCTTCCCATGTCTCAAAACCTTGTGCAAAGGCAAACAGCACTGCAAAGGGAGGAGGAAAGAATGGCCCAAAACCAAAGAAACAGCCCAAACCCAACTCATTTCAATTCTTGCAGTGTTATCTCATGTGGCCACTTCAGAGAACACCCAAAGATGTTTGGCCTTGTTTGTGTCTTATTTTCCATAAAAGCAGATGTGGAACATCACAGATCAAATCTGCTCAGTGGGAGATGGCAGTGTCCTCCCACACACACAGACACTTACCAGGAGAACAAGAATCACTGGCCCTTGGTATATGTAGTCAATATATTTCCCTGGCTCTTTTCCAAACCAGCACCTGTAAAAAACAAAACAAACAAGAAAACAGTTTATAAAGGTAAATTCACTTCTTTTAGACTGCAATATGAAGGACACTATGGAGAGGTGTTCCTTTATTCACTGCAGGTTTAATCATTTATAAATAACCAGCAAGTAATTGAATTTTCTGCTGCAAATCACCTGCTGTTGGACACAGATCTGAGCCTCATTTTCCCCTCCCATTCCAACATTTGTGTTCCCTCTATGGTTTTGGCTGTAGCCTATGTAAATATTTCCAAGAAATGTGAGAACTTGCTATAAAAGAGGATGCAGGAGATGTCTGAGAAAGGGATTAAAGAAATATTCTGTGTAAGAGAGAAAAAAACCCTGTTATCCATTGCAGTGCCCAGAGACATTGCACAAAGGGCTCTCACTTAAACAAATATGTCTCAAGTTGCACAGAAATGCTGTCTGAATAAAACACTGAATGGGTAAGGAGTCACCCCAACAGAATTGAATGAATCTGGGGAGCACTGGGGACTCCAGTGGAGGAGTCACCATCCCTGAAGTGCTCAGACACCATGTAGATGTGGCACTTGGGGCCATGGGTGAGTTGTGGACCTGGCAGTGGTGGGTGAGTGCCTGGGCTCCATGATGTGGGAGGTATCTTCCAACCTTAATGATTCCGTGGCCACCAAAGCCAGCAGACAGAACAGAGCCAGCATCTGAAAACACCAAATTCCTGCTCCAACATTACCCTCCAAACTGTCTGGGACAACCCAAAACGGACTGAGGTGAAGTGAAATCAGAGATAAACTGAAAGGATCAGAGCAGCAGAGAGCCTGGACGTGCCACACGTGACCGAGTGCTGGCCTGACTTCCACTAATTCCAAGGGTTTTTCTCCCTGCTGTGTTATACAACAAAATAACCCTGTGATTTCACAGCAGCCCACACTGACACTCACTTCATCCTCTTCACTGAGAACAATAAATCTGTTATGTTTATGTTGGTAAACGAATGAGAGACTGGGCTCAGGTCTGAACACACACCATTCCATTCTCCTTGGGGTAGTTTTGGTCCAGGCCAAAAACCAACCAAGTCCAAAACTATTCCTGGGGAACAGATCTGGAGCCGGCAGGAGCCAGAGGACATTCTCAACAGTCCACAAACTGCAGCTCCCCTGATTTTGGAGGCCAAGAAGGTTTAATAATTCGGGTGTGAATGATTCCATGCTATTTGGAAGCTGAGCTCCAGGAATTAATCAAGGCCCAGCTAATTTAGTGTTACAGATACAGCCACGGGGTCTGGATCCAGGATTCCACCATGCAAAGACAGCTTTGTGCTCGTCATTCCTTAAGGCTTAGATCACTGGAGCTCCAGATCCCTCAGGAAGCAGATTTTGGAGTTCAGGGGTCTGAGAGTTTTCTTCCCTGTCATGGATACCACATAACAAATCTATGCAGCAAAAGTGATGCCTTCTCACGTTTGCTATGTGGAACAGATAATTTAGTGCCACTGGAGACATGGGAACAAGGGCAGCTCCCAAGCCAAGGAGACCATGGAGCCAGATCTGCACTTTTCCAAGCAGCAAGATGTAATAGGTGTTGCCTCTAAGAGGATGCAGTCTGTAAGACACGACCTCACGGGTCCAGGGGAAAGANGCAAGATGTAATAGGTGTTGCCTCCAAGAGGATGCAGTCTGTAAGACTTTCCAGGGGAAAGGAACTGGGATCAGGAAAGCTCTGGTTCAGATGGATCACACCACGCCCTCAAAGCCTCCCTCCAAAATGTGTTGTTTGCTATCACTGGAGGAGCTGGATGCCCATTGCAAGATGCTCTGAGTGGACAGGAGAGTCGAGGTCCACAGCTGGAATCAGGAGCACAGCTCAGTACCTCACAATTATTTGCCTTATCTTGGCTCAGTTCCTACATCCTTCAAGTTCCAAACGAATAAGGGAGCTTTGAATGTTTTAGAAATATGAGAGATGTCTGCTATTCCCTGGTGCCCTGGCTGAAAATTAGTGTGAACTGAGAATTTTGCAACTCATCTTCCAAAATTTGGGCATGAGAGCAAGACTTGGAATAAGGTACTTCTTCCAGCCAAGTTATCATCCAAGAAGAATCCCCAGGGCAGCCTTAAATGAATGAAACTGGGTTTTTGAATTTTATTTTTTTTTATGTAGCTGGAAAGATATGAAGAAAAAATAATTACAAGATATGCCAGAGCAGGAAACAAATTTCTCCAGAACTTGCAAGACCTACATTTGAGAGAAGATTTTGAAGGGTATTTTGGGAGAACTATTTTTTATTGCTTGAAACTTGCAGAACTAAGAGAAGGAAAGAGTTCCTGGGAAGCTGGCTGCTCTAGCAGAGGGACTAATAAGAAGCAGACTGAGGCATGTGGCAGAATTCAGTGGGCAAGAAAAAGTCAGCAAAGAATTTGGAACAGAGCTGGAAGAGCACAAATGAGGTTCCAGGGCAAAGGCTGCTCCTTGCTCTTCAGAATTTAAATGTTGCTTAGCTGAAAGACCAAAATGCTGGAATTTATAATCTGAAGTCCAGTATTAGGCCAAGGTTGTGCTGAGTGTAGAATTAATGTGGATTTACTTCCACGCAGTCTGAGGAAACAAGGCTGTGGCCAAAGGCAGGCTCTCCAGGGGAGCTGGTGCTCCGGGTTCCTTTTGTTGGTAGTGGAGAAAAAACAAAAATCAGCATTTTTAGGTCTGTGTCGCTCTCATTAGGCTGTAAACCAGCTCTGTTACATTGTAATCTAAATATTTCTAATTAAATTGGATGAGTAATGCTGAGAGGAGACAGCTACTTGCCAGAGACATTATAAATGTCTGCATTTGATTAGCAATATTTCATAAATATATTTCATATTTAGAGTCTAACTGTTCAAACTGGGACCTTTAGCTGAGGTATTGCAAGCTGTTCTGCCAATCATCTGAAGTCTTACTTTAAATCCAGCACAAGCCATTGTTTCTGCAATAAAATCATTTGTTTAAAACCAAAAAGAGAAACTTAAATCACTGACAGTTACTTGGTGCATCTCTGACAATTATTTGCTGCATCTGTGTGAAATAAAAGCCATTTAACCACTTTTTATTCTTTTTTTTTTTACCTCTGGAAGGATAAACAAGCACTCCCTGAATATTGAAGAGGACAATTTAGGAAGACAGTCGTGATAAGACTCAGATATGTAAAACACATTTCTATTGAATAGCACTACTTAATATTCTACAGGCTTCTCTGATACTTCTTTATATAACCAAACCCACCACTGGTTTTATCACTACTGCTAATTAGATCTCACTAATATTCTTCCCCTTAACCAATGCCCATCAATGAAATTACTGCAATGATTCTTAATAATTTGTGGGGTTTTTTTTTAATTGAGATTTAAGAGTTCTTTTTTTTCCTCCGAGCTGCCATATTTTGCTAAAGAACTGATAAACCCCCGACAGGATATTTGCCACAGTCCCAGTTACAGTTGCCTCACTGTGCAGGAAATTATCTCTACGAAGTACAAAGATTATAAAGTTAAGAAGTTGGTTGAAGCATTTCCTTAACATTCTTTCTGTGTGCTGTGCTGAGCTTTTAAACTACGATGAGCTACACAACCTCAACCCAAACTACTCAAATGGATACCCAGATGGAGAAAGAGGAATTTCCTGAATTTCTGGCTGTCCCAAACACTCTTGGAAGCTGCAGGCAAGTCCATGTTTGCTGCCCGTGTCCATTTGGCTGGCTCTGACCTCCTGGGAGCAGCACAAGATTCCCCCAGAGCTCAGGACAAACAGACAACAGCTCTGGCAAGGAGCAACGTCAGGAGCCTGGATTTTAGAAGAGGAACTTCCATCTGTTTAGAGAATCAGTGGATGAGATCCCCCTGGGAACCTGTCCTTAGGGGCAGAGGAACTGATCAGCCCTGGCAGCTCTTTAAGAACATCTTTCATTGGGAGCTCTCCAATCCCCCGTGCAAGGAATCAGGCAGGACAGGCAGGGAATGGGCAGGGCTGAGCAAGGACCAGCTCCTCAAACCGAGGAAGAAGGAAAGGCACAGCCAGTGGAAGCAGGAATACGTGACCTGGGATATGCTTTGGGTGTGTTTTCATGTCCTAATTGGTTTAGAGAGCCACATGCACACAAATATTAACGACACTTACTGCTCATTCTCATAATACAGCTTGCCAATGGCCCAGGCAACGATGATTGGACAGGGAATACCTGCAGGAGCAAAAAAACCAGGAGTTAATCATGGATGGATGGATGGATGGATGGATCCATGGTACCAAAGTAAATTCAGATTTGTGCGAGGAGAGTCTGAGTTAATGAACTGGGAGGCTATAAATACAAGTGGTCCTATCCTGCTCTGCTCGAGACATCACCCCTGCTAAGACCTTTTAATTTAAAAATTAAAAAAAGATCATCTCAATAAAACTTTAGTACTAGTAAGGAAAGTTAATAAAAATATTAACAAACACACACATAAATACCTGTATTTCCATAGAAGTGACCAGAACAATTTTGGCTGATTTAAAGGCACTTTTGGTCCCTCTTCATTTTCCTGCAGCTGATACAGGAGAATCTTAAAAGACAGTACTCGGAGGTGGGTGTTTAGGTTTCGATGCCCCAGGCTCCAAAAAGCTTGTAAAAACTTACTGGGATCTTTGGATGAAGCACATTTGCAAAACTTTCAACAATTTTTTTGACTTCAGTGTTCCCCATGAAATAGGACCGTGAGAAAGAATAGTTGGACATCCTGCAGTATCAGAATTCTTGGTTTTTTCCCCTTCTGAAGGATCCAGCTACTTTCAACTTTACAGACACCACTGCACTCCCTAAGAAGTGTTTGTGTTAGGCCTTCCAAACCAGCTGGTTTGAAGAGGATTTGCTGCAGGAGGAAACTGGAAGGGAGGAAGAGTAAATGGAAGTGGCCTTTTGACTCACACTCAGGCAAGGATTAGACTGATGCCAAAATCAGAAGGGGAGAGTTTTCCCCCTTCATTCCCCCTTTAACTTCTCACCTCAGGAAAACCCAGACAAGTCCAGCCTCACCAGCTCCATCCCTCATCCCAAACTCCAGGTTCACGTCCCTCTGAAATCACGGACATCACTGAAATCACTGACATCACTGAAATCACTGAGCTGAGGGCATGGACAGAGCCCACACCCAGGGACTCTCTCGAGTATCTGCCTCTATCCCAGCGTGAGCAATGTGACAAGCCCTCATGGGGGAGCAGAGGTGGATTTGTCTCTAACCCAGCCTTTTAACCTCCCATTTGCTGCCTCTCTTGTAGGAAATTGAGGCTTTAAAGAGATGGAAAGAGAACCATGACACACAAGGGATGGGACTGAGCTGCTGAAGGAGTCATCTTTAACCTCAGCAAGGAGTACTCTGATCTCCTGCCCCACCATCCCTGGTGGTTCCTTGAACCTTCAAATGGTTGTGTTGTCTTTCATCGTGTCCACCACAGCCTCAAAGGGCCTGGGGCACTCGTTTCCCCACGTTCTTGGGAGGAACGGACAGAGAAAATGGAGCCACGTCCTCTCTCCTGCAAGAAAACATTTCACTTTTCCTTCTGAAGTGAAGAACAGGGATTTCAGAATGAGACTGGTAAAAAAAAAATGTGTATGAGGAGGGAGAGCAGAGCCAGAAAACACCCAAAAGGTGGGTGGAAAGGTATGTTTAGGTCATCCCACTCCCGCATTAGTAATGAGAGACCCAGAGGGTTCTGACAGAGGTAGGGAGGGAAAACACCCAAGATCAAACCAGTCTGTGGGTCTGTGAGAGCTGTGTAAGCAGCTGATTTTCCAGTTTGCTGAGAGAACTGAAAAACATTGGTGAAAAAATTGAATCAGCTCCCCAAATAAACATTTTCTTTCTACTACAACTCCTCTTTCGTCCCATTTGATTTTGGATTGAATGACATATTTTGTTTCAAAGGCTGTTTCTGCCTTCAGAACTGCAATCCAATTACTTCTGCAGAGAGAGAGAGGCACTTCTGAACAAAATGTCATTCTGCTTTCACAAAAGAAAATACTGGTGACTTTTTTCCACCTTTCTTCCTTCAGCAGAAGAGAACTGCCAGATTCACTGGCTCAGTTTAACCTCAGATTTCCATTCAAGTGAACAAGCTGCCTGCACGGGGCCTGTCCTGCCAAATATCTCCTGGCCAAGTCCAAAACATGGAAGTGTTGCTTGGGAAGGACCTCTGAAGGTGCTTGCTCCAATCTCCTGCTCTGAGCAGAACCATCGACACTCACCCACCTCAGCCAGGCCTTAGCCTGGCCCAATTCTCAAACCCCCAAGGGCACAGGATTCACAGACTTTAAGTCACACATTCCAGTGTTGCACCATCTCCTGGCACATTTTCTGCTCTCTTCTGGAACCTCCCAGCCTGCAGTTTATGGGTGTTGTCCCTTCTTACAACATCTGCTGTTACCAAGAAGAAATTGGCTCCATCATCTTTGTAAGCATCTTTCAAATCGCTCCTGGTACCGAAGAGATCCCTCCTCACCTTCCTCTTTGCCTGATGAAAGCTCAGCTCCTTCAGCCTCACATCACAGCTCATGGCCTTCAGATCCCCAATCACATTTTCCAGTTTTTCCCCACCCATTTTTGACCTCAGGGCCATAACTGACCACAGCATCCCAAAGGCAGCTCTGCCACAGCTGAGTCTCTGAGTAGCCCCAAGGACAGTACAAAGACGATGTGTGACTCTTTGCCAAAGGCTGTTTTCTAGGAACAAATCCCTCAGCAGCCCAAAGGACAGCTGTAGTGATGCCTAAAGTTTTAACTTTTATAATTTAAAATCCTGTACTGTCTAGAGTATAACTCTGAAGTTTCTTGTAGTCTGTTGGCTGCTGCTCTCATAGGTCAGACAGACACAACAAAGCCTCTCCAGGCCTGCCCTGCAAGGACACCCAGCCTGTCCCAGGCCCAAAATGTGCAAACCAACATCTTGGGAAGGGGGGGTGAGCTTGGAAAAATTACATCATTAACTGAAGCTTTAATGAGAGAATTAAACTTGATATGCAAATGAACCAAACCTATAAAAGTGAGAAGAACTCGTGACTCGGGGTCCATCTCGGGGTCCAGATTGGCAGCAGCTTTTGGCTCCCCAGGGTGTGCCTTTGAAGGGCTTTCAAATAAATACTCACCCTTATTCCCTTACTCCTGTCTAGTCTGTGTTTTTTAGGTGGCCTGATAAGGCATCAGTAGAGCTGGACTGGCAGATAATTAAGCTTTTTTTCAAGTCAGCTCCTCACTTAGAAGTGTCTGTTCAGACTGAGGGGTCCAAATTTCACCCCAGTGGGATTTGTAATATTTATTCTTGCCACTCTTGTCTTTAACACTTTAATGCCAGGTACCACAAAGCAGCATTTTAACTACAAGGGGCACTTACACCATCCTATGAAGAGAAAGACCCATTTCCTCAGCTTATCTGTGGAGTAGGTCATCACTATAGCAGTGTGTAAGTAGCAGCCTTCCACAAACATCCAGAAGAAGTTGGTCACCACAAAGTAATTGTACACAGTGGTAATACATCGACACCAGGGCTGGAAAGGAAAGAGAAAATAACATTTTAAAATCACGGTGAGAACATTTAAAAGGCTCTGTATGTTGTTACTCCCTTAAAAAATCAATGGTAGAATTCATTCATGGGATGCAGATTTATCCTGTGGCTTGGAATCACAGTATTTTAGGTGCTGACAGGAACTCACAGCTCCATCTGTGACCTCCTGCTGAGGCTGGCTTTGACCAGGGTCTGCTGTATCTAAACATGTCTGGAAAATTCAGGTTCCAGAACAAGCCTCCAAGAGGAGAAGGTCACTTGACCACAGGTGAGCTGAGTTAATGTCACAGCCTTGCTTCCTTTCCACTGAGGGGAAAGAGCACCACTGATATTTAGAAAAAAAATGCTTTAAAGGCATGTTTTAACCAGCCACTTTATCCCCTCTGTTCCTGCCACCTGTGCTTCACTCTGTAAGTCACACCATGCCACAGGTCACCTGTGAATTTTGCCACAACCTCAGTGGGAATTTCTGGTCTATCAGCAAAGGCCTCCCCCAGAACGGCTGCGCAGAGAGAGCACAGCTGTGGGAAGCACAGTGAGCTCCAGGTGGGAACATCCCAGCAATAAATCACAAGGAACTGGTGATAATTTCCACAGTGCTGCTCACCTAAGTCTGGGAAAACTTCTTTCTTACCAAGCACACATGGAGTGCATTCCCTGAAGCACAGCTCTGATTGCCTGGGTTCTCTGCTGCCACTGATTTTGGTCATTTTGGTCTCACCATTCTCCAGCCTTTTAATTAACTCTGCAGAATTATTTGAAACTTTTGACTCTCAGTTAATTTATCTTAGCCTTCACATGCAGGAGATATTGATGGTCTCCAGGCAGCCAACAGAGCAGCAGATGCACCACCAAGCCCAGTAAAACTCTGAGGATTAGGAATATATTGGGCAAGAAGCACAGCTACAAAACGACAGCCCATCCACAAGTTGTGATCACTTCTGCTTGTTGAATGGAAATAAAAAGAAGAAATCTCTTGCACATGTTAAAGCTTTGATTTCTGTATTATTTCATTAAGATTTGAAATTTAGTTTAGCCTCACCCTTAAAATAGGATTAAACCCCAAAACAACCCAGAAGAAGATGACACATTTTGTTTTCAGAAATTTAAACCAAATTAAGTTTCTTTTCCTTTATTCCTTTCCTTTCCTTTCCTTTCCTTTCCTTTCCTTTCCTTTCCTTTCCTTTCCTTTCCTTTCCTTTCCTTCCCTTTCCTTTCCCTTCCCTTCCCTTCCCTTCCCCTTTCCTTTCCATTTTCCTTTCCTTTTTCCTCCCCTTCCCCTTCCCCTTTCCTTTTCCTGTCCTTCTAAAAAAGAATTATATCCAAGTGAATTTTTCCTGTGTCAGAACTGAGAGGAGCTGGCCCATGGATTGGGAAGATTCTGGGACAGATAGAGACAAATACAAAAAACGGTGGTGAGATCTCCCCCTGCATGACTTCCATAGGAGACCAGAACAAAATAAATTTCCAAAGCAAGTCCTTTGGGAATTGTGGATTTATTAATATTGAATAATAAACCAAATTTGCAGAGCTCCTCAGTTTACACCTTTCTGTTTATTTGACTGAGGATTCTTGATTCCCACACGTACCCAGCATTAGGCTCCAGATACCTTCACCAATTCCTTCTTGATTTTTCTGTAAGCATTATAAACTTCCTGCAAAATATTTCCACACTGACGCCGCTGTATCTGTGTTATTTAATCAGCACTGATCAGCACAGAAGAGATGGTACCAATAGCTAGAATAAATGACGTTCCCATTCATTTTGGTGGTGTTATTTTGACTGACTTATCCCACAGTCACATAACAAAGTTATCATAGAGCTTGCATAAAGCACCTTTCCCAAAGAGGCTGCAGAGAAAAGATGAGTGAATGAAAACTGGGGCATGTGATGATCTGTCCTCAGATTTGCAGGTTTGTATTTTCACTGTCTCTTTGTGCTCACATTTTAAAAAGCATTTGAATGCCTGTCTCAAGCAGATTTTTCCTGAATAACTATAAAAATCTCAATAACGATTTGCAGCGTGGTCATGAGAGCAAGTCACACAACATGAAACCGCTGACCATAAAGCTCATAAAGCCCCATCTCCTGGAGTGTGAGAACGCCAGAAACACAGACAGAGCAAACACTGAATTAACAGAATTTACATTTTCTCAAAGGAGCGTCTGGATGAGTAATAACAGAGATTTATGCACAGATATCCTCTTTTTCTGGGCACTAATGATTTCTCTATTTGTTCTCCCAAAGCACGGGACTGAAGGTCAGATGTCAAACCTTACATTTGAAGAGCTCACCAAGGATGATGGGTGCCCAGCTGACATAAAATGAAGGGGAGCATGGGAGTCACTCCGAGCACGTGGATTGAGTGTCCCTTGCAATGTTTATACCAACAAACCCAGCACCCCAAACCCCAGGGCAGGGCCCTGCCACCTCCCAGCACTCACTTCATTACTCTCGTGGATGTTGTGATCTATCATTTGAAGCAGAAACCACATCACATTCCTCAGGATGAACGTGGTGATCAAGTTCCAGTGGATGATATTCCTCAGGCATCGGATACTCCTGAGCAGGGAAATGCATTTAGGTTAACACACACAGGGAATATGTACACACACACATTAATAACTCTATAAAACCAACTCCTTAATTCTGTTCTTTGCATGCTTTATGCCCCTGCAATCCCTCTGTTACCCCATGAAACAGGAGGTTTGTGTTTCTGCAAAGCCACCTACAACAATTTGTGTTGACAACACAAGGAGCTCCCTCTGACAAGAATCAATTCAAACAAGTGAAACAGGACCTACTGGAAAAAAAAAATCCAACATTCAAACTGCCATTTCATCCTTGGTTATTAGTTTTGCTCCCCTTCCCTCCATCTCTAGAACAACTGGAATTGATAGAAAAGCCTCTGGACAACCAGGCTGCCCTGGAGGCCGCTGAGTTGCTCACAGAAGGAGATTTAATGACAAATATTTGTGCTGGAGTGGCAAAGCTGGAACAGTTTACATTTGGTTAGTTCTTGAACAGGCTCACCTGTGTGAATTTCAAGTAATGCAATAGGAGAGCACAGACTGCCTGGTTTTCAGTCCTGGGCTTAGCTGGCTGTACCTTACACGAAGCAGAGCTGCACATCCTCCTTCTTCAGGAAATATTTGTGTCAGTTTTCAGTCCCTCCCCAGCCCCCATTCAGATGCAATGTAAATTATGAGCACAATGTAAAATATGAGCTGCAAGTAAGCTGGGACACAGAGCCATAAAACAAAAGAGGGGAGATCTGAAATAGATTTGCTGCTGGAAATGGCTCCAGGTGGCAGCCAGTGCACGATGCTACTGCCAGAAACCAAAGCATCGCTGAAGCAAGACAGAGTTACTCGTGACAGGTTCAGTCATTTAAGACCAGAACATTTCTCTTCTGATTCTCTGTGAACTGGTTTAAGGATGGCCAGTGCCAAGTTGCAGAGCTGCAGTTACGGAGTCTTCAATTAAATGACCTTTTCTCAGCTAAATGGAAACCACTCCATTGACGAAAATCACTTCCACAGGGGTTCAAACGGCCAGAGCCCTTCCTGGGATTTGGCAGTGGCCGTATCAGGCTCCCTGCTTGCCAAGGAAGCTGTCAGATAATGTGGGACAAACACAGCAAGTGGCTCAAAGCTGCTCAGCTGGAACTGACTGAGCTCACCCCAGGGACAGCAAAAAGAGAGGAACAATCCAGAAACCAACTTTTTGTTGCCTCACGTCTTTTGCAAGGCAAACAAGCCACTCTTCTTAACAACAAACACTATTTTCCTACCATGAAACACTCACTGTACTGTTCCTACAACTAAATCAGTCAGTCTCAGGGCCAGAAGCAATTCTGTTACGTCCTTCAGCCTCACAAATCTCTCAGAGATTTCAAGCAATCCAGCAAAAAAACAAGCAGAAGACCTCCCGCATCGGAGATACTTACAGAGAGATGCTCAGAGGTGTAACCCTGCTAAGCCAGTGTTAAAATAGCCTCTGAGTTTAACAACTCAGGCTGCCAGTATGAAATTGGTATTTGGTTCTGAGCGCCTCAGTGACTCACGATGAGTTAATTTGGAGAACAAATCTCCAGCTGCTCAGACCCTTTCTCTTTTATTTAAGCTGCAAATCCCCAAAACACTGCTCTTGGACATGTCAGACACGTCTCACTTAGAGAATTTCACTTCAGGCAAAACGCTGAAGTTCAGCTTCTTGGCTTTGAGGTTCAGCTGGGTTTGGCTTTGAAAGAAATGAGGCCACCAAGCTGCCCAGGCTGAGCCCCCAGAGCCCACCTGGCTCTGGACAGGCTTTGAAATATCCTGCTAAGGTCTGTCCTCTGTTGATCATCCTGCACATAAATGTCCTGCAGCTGCTCTTCACCCCCACGTTTTATTCACTGCCTCCAGGTCAAGGATTAGCAGATGAAGGCATGAGCTTGAAATGTTGCTCCTAGGTAGAGAAGGAGGCAGGGGACTAAAGCTAAGGAAACTCAGGTCAAACTGTGAGCTATTAAGATGAAATTAATTGCTTTTGAGAGCTCTACCAACAAACCAAATCCGGCACACTTGCCACCTGAATGTATTTCTTGGCAAAGATAAGATAAAAGAGTGGGGGGAAAAAAGTCCTTGCTGCAGGTATCTATTTAGATGCAGTTTAATCATCCTGTAGGCTGGGACATCACTAAATCTGGCTGGGGGAAATGTTGTTGCCACAAGATTTACAGCAGGACATTGGACTGGACGCACAGGCAAAGAGGATCAAATAGAGTTGTAGATTTTTGGTTCATAAACAAGAGTTTTTCCCTGCAGGAGGATCCCAGTCATCAAAATCACATTGTCTTCTGCGTCTCAAGACAAATTCAGTGGACTTGGTAACCTCAGAGGTCTTTTCCAACCTTAACAATTCTATGATTCTACGTTTTTATTTCCTGGTTACATTATCTTTGCCTTCCTTGCTACTTCTTGGTTCCTGTTGGTTTTATTCTTTGCCCATCACTCTGCATCCTTCAGACTTTTAGTGATGTCTGTGCAGGATGCAGAGCAGGAGGGTCTGGTCTGTGTTGGAAACCCCCAATCTTTACAGATAATTATCAAAACGCTCCTTCTTTCCCAAAAGCCCCATTTGCTGAGGGAAGGTGCGTTTCTGGTGTAAAATTAAGTAAAGTATAGATGTGGCCAGTAGCTGGAATTGACCAAAACGAAGCCTGAAGCTTTGGCTTTGGACACAAAACAGGGGCAGCTGGCTCCCCTGGCCCACTGCCTGCAGCAAAGGCCATATTTTGGGTACCAGTAACCTCACACCACTGCCTCATTCCCTTCTGGAGACACTGTGTGTGTGGCTCGGCTGGTAAATAGATGCTTTCACCTGCTAAAAAGTTCCTGTCTTTGGGGCGAACAGAGCCAGGAAAGATAATTTGAGCAACATCTGAAAGTGCCACAGACTTTTTTAAACAGCCCAGGCAGTGATGTGACCCCAGGCTCAGAATGGTTTTAACCTTTTCCCTCTTTTTTTCTTTTTTTTTTTGCTGTTTTTCCCTTTAATAAGAGTCCCAACCAGAGACTGAAAGTTTGTTATTGCTCACAAAGAGCCCAGAGCCTGTGGTTCTGTCTCCTAACTACCACCAGCACAGAAATCACAGTGGCAGTAATGCAATTCACAGCCAAGGGCAGGGAAAGCTTGAGAAATAACAGTGTCAGGTTTGTGGTGGGGAGGGAGTAACTGCAGGATAATGAAGTGTGTGGAGGCTGCAGGGCACAGCAGTGCAGGGCTGCAGTCCATGTGACAGGGGAACAATCTCTTGGCAGCCACCTGAGAAAGCTGCTCTCATTTTCAGGCACTGCTGGAGGGTGGCATTATTGTAATTTAGTAGGTGTAAAGCATCTGGAGGGGTACTGGGGTAAGGGTCTCCTCACTCCAGGCTTTATTCACGTGACACTGCTCTGCTGGGCTCAGCAGCTCACCCTGGGCACAGAATTCACCTGGAGTCTGAGGTGGCCACTGAACGAAGGACATTTCCCAAAGTGGGCAACAGAAGTGGGGAACAACAGGAGACGTGAGGCTGAAAGGACAAAGATGACCTTGTCATCATCATTCATCTCAAAGCCTGAGGAAAAAAAAATTAGAATACTCTTAGGAGTCATTTGTCCTCCACAGGTCTCTTCCTGGCTCTTTGTAGATAAAAGGCAGCACAAATTTATAAGCCTTAATTTACATGTAAATACTCCTGTTATTCATGAAAATTACCTGTCTCGTTTTGAAAACTTAAACAGTCCTAGCAGTCTTCTGTGACAATGACCCCACAGTTCCTCTCTCCTTGATTAATTGTTGACTTTGCTCTGTGGAGTAGGAAAGTAACCAAGCCTGTGCTCCAGGAGCAACAATAACTGCTCTCACAGGCAGCACAGAAAAAGAATATTCCCGTCATGCTGCAACTGGCAGCAGGAGGAATTTAAAACCCATTAAGCTGTGTTACAAGTTAGTGAATTGAGCTCTCCTGGAGGCACAGGGGTTGGCATGAATGAATTCCCTCAAAATCCAGAAGGTAAGAAATTTGGGGTTGTTCTTGCCTCAGGAGGGGGATGTCACAATCTGGGGGTTGTGGCAGTGGCAACATGAAGAAAACGAGAGCGCAGAGAGCTGCCTCTCAAGAGGGAAAGAGTCTTGTGGGAGAGGGGAGAAAGGGGAGCAGAGGGGACTGGGTGCTGAACTGCTGCTGCAGACACAATTACAGCACTGCTGGGAAGGAATTGTGACTTACAGAGCCATTCAGAGTCCCCCAGTCCAAAGGATCTGATGATGGAAGGTTTCCTGCTGTTTTCATGTCAGATAACATCATTTATGCCACTTCCACCTGTTTTACAAGCCTTGATGTGTGCTGAACAGTGCAAGCTTCCAAGAACAGCAGCACAAATCACCACCCCAGAGGTCCTGAAGGCTGGCACATCACAAGGCAGCACAGACTGAGGCTATGGGCTTCCACTGAGGAGGAATTCATTAACTCTTGTATTTCCTTTCTACTCTAACCCTTTTCAGACAAAAAGCATTGGCCAAGGCTTTGGCTGGACTTTCCACTAGCTCTTCCCTGGTGCAGGGGTCTGAGGATAGATGGAATAGAGAAGTTGCAGCAATTCAGTCACCATAGACTTGAAGATTGAGGCCAGAACATAAAGACATAAGAACTTCCATGGTCACTCAGACCAATGTGCCATTTAGGCTGGGACTCAGTCCCTGTGGGGATCAGTAAAAATTCATTTGGAAAAGAGCACTGGAAACAGGGGAGTTTAATTGCAAGGTGTTCCTTGCTCTTACCTCCCTGCTACTGCCTGTCAGGAGATATTCCTGATTCAGAGACCACGTTTAAACACATTAAATGACCTCGCTGGTGGCCCCAACTCCCCACAGGAGTCACTGGACTCCTCCTGTGGTTTATGTTCACCGAGGTCAGACCATGGATTACTCCACTAAAACGATGGATTGAAGAGATCATAACCTGTTATTCACAGTGAAACACCTTGGTCTGTGTGGGTTCCTCTTCTCTGCTCGTCTGCCCACTGCCAAGGGCTGGATGAGG
Organism: Oreocharis arfaki; assembly: GCA_013398015.1. Classification (NCBI taxonomy): domain Eukaryota; kingdom Metazoa; phylum Chordata; class Aves; order Passeriformes; family Paramythiidae; genus Oreocharis; species Oreocharis arfaki. Next base: position 198,613 of record VZRR01003630.1, on the reverse strand, counting down.
AGGCATTTCCTCACAACTGCACCCCCTCCTGTCCTTTGGGAGCTGCAAGGTGAAGAACAGAAAAAGCCTGGATCTGGACAGCAGGAAACTGCTCGTCCACGGGCTGTAGGAGAAGGCCGGGAGGAGTGCTGGGTGCTGCATCCTGAAGTCCCACAGTTCATGCAGCAACTTCATTTCTGGCTGTGCCTGACAGCAGATTTTGGGCAGGAGATACCTGCCTGAAATACAACAAGCAGGTCAGACAGGCACATGCAAGGGGTGTGTGTCACCCCGAGTGAAGGAGCGGGCAGAAGGAAAAGGATTTCCTGGGGGAGAGAAAAGAAGGACAGACAATTTCTGACTTGGAGGGAGAAGATACTGCCACTGGAGGCATCTTGGCTCTGCAAGTGAAAGGGTTCATTGGTTCCTCACGATTTCTGAAGAACCAGTGCTTTCCCTGCTGAGTGGTATCCAGAACATCCTCCTGACAGGGCAGGAGTTTCTGATGAGGGCCTGGAGCACAGGAGTTCTGCTAAGAAAACGAGAGCAGGTGTCCTCACGTCCTCATGTCTTCATGTCCTCATGTCTTCATATCCTCATGTCTTCATGTCTTCATGACCCAGACAACTGGTATAGGAACCAGGAGCACAAATACTGTTCTCCTCTAGCCTTCCAGCTGAGGAAATGATGAAGGAAAAGAGGAAGAGCCAGCAGATCAAAACCTGGCTCCAAACAAGGTGTCACCAGAATTTGGTGATTTTTTCATCATGGGTTGGTTTACATGACACCAAACCTGTTTCAAAGGCTGATGATGTGAGGCTTTGGGTAGAGGGGTGCAGCAAGAGACAGCACACTCTCACGGGACACTGAGTTATGAAGTGCCTTGTTTTATATTTACAGGAATTTGGGGACAACAGTACCAGAGCTTGTGCAGAGAAGGGTAACAGAGCTGGGGAAGGGTCTGGAGCACAAGTTTGATGAGGAGCAGCTGAGGAGCTGGGGGTGTTTAGTCTGCAGAAAAGGAGGCTCAGGGGGGACCTTCTCACTCTCTACAGCTCCTGACAGGAGTGTGCAGCCAGGCAGGGGTTGGGCTCCGCGCCCAAGGAACAGGGACAGAACCAGAGGAAATGGCCTCAAGTTGCACCAGGGAAGGTTTAGATTGGGTATCAGGAAAAATTTGTTTGCTGAAAGGGTGATCAGGCATTGGAATGGGCCGCCCAGGGCAGTGATTGAGTCACCATCCCTGGAAGTGTGCAAAAAACAATTAGATGTGGCACTTGGGGACAGGGTTTAGTGGTGGGCTGGCAGTGCTGGGGTAATGGTTGGACTCAATGATCTTAGAGGTCTATTCCAACCTCAGTGGTTCTGTGGGTCTATAGGAAAATGTGTGTATTCCAGTGAATCCAGAGCCCCAGAGCCCATCTCTGCCTGTGCTGGCCAAACCAGAGGAGACGACCTGGGATGAGCCTCCCTCTCACCTCACACAGAGCACTCAGCTCAGCTCTGCAGCAGGCTGGACAGGAAGAAGCAATTTAGGTGAAAGCCAACACGCTCCTCCTTGGCCTTCCTAATGAGTAAATGAAGAGCCAGGTGTATTGTGAGGAACTGCACACAGCAGCTCCTTTATTTGATTTGAGAACAGACCATGCTGTTCCCTGACTCCATTTCCTACCACCACCATCCTGAACTGCCTAGTGTGCAGGGTGTCAGAGCTGGGCTTCCACGAAGGAAAACAGCAGAAAAAGGGAAAAAAAGCAAATTTCTCCAGCAGCTGACTGCAGCCTGGGTCAGAGGTGGGCAGAAAGAGCTTCTGATTGTTGGTAGAGAGAGGACATCCTGCTAATTATTTCCACCAAATGACCTTAATTGTGTGATTCGACAGAGAAAGCAGAGAAATAGAAAGCCCATTCTTTTGACTTGCGAAATTGTGAGATCTGGAAAGGCAGAAAGAAAATCACATCAACTCTTTCTGTAGAGGTGGCCTCACTGATTCAGAAATGGACATCTATAAATAGCCCTGGTAAAACTCGAAGTAGCTTTCTGTGGATTTATTGGGGTTCTTTTCTCACTCTGTCCATACAGTGGTATTTTTTCCCCTGGGATGCACAGAGCTACTGTTTTCTGATTCATAGCATGAGACAAACAATTAACATTAACAATCATAATGATGTGCCAGCGTGGTTGAAAGCTCGCTGAATTAGCTGAATCATCTGCATAGAAATAATTGCAAATGAAAACTTCATTAGGGAAGCTTAGAAACCTTCTATTAATCCATGTAGTATTCCATTAATAATGATGTTCAATTAAGACTGCTGTCCCAAAGTCTCTCTGAAAACAGCTGATAGAGGAAACAGGAGTGCACTTTGCTGGAGCCCTTCCATTTCCACGGCTGGAACACGCCAGAGGGAGAATCATGGACAGTACTTAAAAAACTATTCCCCCTCTTCAGTCTTTTCTAGGGCAGGCAAAGCCCATGGACAACCCACAAATGGCACGGAGTGGGAAGAATACCTCACAGCAAGTTATTTCCCAGGCTCGGTGCCTGTCAGGGCCTATTTGCTTTCACCCACATGGAAGCCTCCCCTGAGGTCCTCATGGCTTCCCTTTGTGTGCTCAATCAGTGCACATATTCTGGAACTCCTGATGCTTCCAGATGGGAACAGCAGCTGGAGAGGCTGGCAGGGAAAATCAGCTTCTTGCTGGCAGCTGCCTGGGGGAATGTAAATATTCCCACAGGAAAAGCAGGGGGCAGTTGCAAGGGAAGAACGAAAGCCTGGAAGGAAGTGACAGCTTTAACAGGAGGACAGGAGTGAAATGCTCAGGTGAAGAGGAGGAGCAGCACTTTCCATGAGTATTTAGGATGTGCAGAGACCCTAAAAAGAAACCCATTGTGGAACCATCTGTGCATCTGTCTTTCCCGAAGTTTCATTCTCCTGCCTTCCAGCCAGTTTTTAATCACAGGACATGGGGCATCCTGCCTGCTTTGGACACAAAGGCTTTCAGCACTGACGTTCCTGGGGTGGGAAGGATGCAGCCAACACAACACACAACAGGCAGGGCAGCCCCAGACTGGCTGTGCTCACTGCTAAAACAAGGGATGATTGAAACCCAGCCTTTGGATACTCCAAGAACACAACTCCAACCTTGACTGTGCCATCAAGTCTTCCACTGGAGAAAATTCCCATTATTTTCACAAGAATGGTGAAAATACAGATGACCTCACCTAGTGCAGCATGTGATCGCAGCTGAAAAAAAAGATTTAGGACTCTGCTCTACTTTGCTTCATTAAATGGTGGTCTCATATCAGTGCTTTTTGAACAAAGAGAAAACAGGGCTGCAAAGTATCTTTTTGAGCAGAAAACACCTTGCAGCTCAGGTTTTCTGTCATGGGTTGTAGTTACCAGTCCACACTGTGGAAGGGTGAGTGTTTTCCATGCATAAATCAGAGACAGGACTTCAGAAGCCAGAGACTGAGAGCTCTGAGTAGTTGATCTGGCTAACAGCTACTGTTTGGGAAATATGAATGCACAGCATGTCCTCATTCATAATCCCCTTGTGGGATTATACAAAAAAAAACCCCCAAAAAATCTGAAACAAAATTAATTTAAATATTCAGCTAGAGAATTCAAAGGTTATGCTTTTTTTCTTTTTTTTTTCCTTTCAATACAATTACACAATTAGCAAAGTTTATTACATTATCTACATTTGCAGATACTGTGGGGATAAACCAAGGAGGAAAGTCTGAGTTGCTGATGCTGCTGTTCACACTCTCCTTGGCCTCATTTACACCCAGACATGGTGTGAAATATTTAATTATTTTGGAGGATTTGGCCAGGAAGTCAGGAAAGACTGGAAACTTTCCAAATAATCATTCCTGTGCTTGGTCGAAATTCCTCAGGCTCAGGGTGCTGACTGGGCAGTCAGAAATGCGTCCAGTGGCTCAGCCTGGTCACCTCGCCAGGGAAGCTCTGTTCCCATAACAGGCAGAGGCAGCCCAGATGCTGCCAGGGGGTTCCATGGCCTATTTAGGGGTGACAGAAACTTCCACCTCTTCCTTCTGTTTTAGCTGACAGAGCAATGGGAAGCAGCAGAACTCCCAGAACCATGGAATCGTTTAGGTTGGAAAAGACCTCCAAGATCATCAAGTCCAACCATTGACCCAGCACCACTAAACCCTGTCCCCAAGGGCCACAGCCACGTGCCTTCTGACATTCCAGGAATGGTGACTCCTCCACTGTCCTGGGCAGCCTGTTCCAATGCCTGACCACTCTTTCTGGGAAGAATTTTTCCCTAATACCCAACCTAAACCTCTCCTGACACAACTTGAGGCCGTTCCCTGGGAGCAGAGCCCAACTCTCCCCGGCTGCCCCCTCCTGTCAGGGAGTTGTGCAGAGCCACAAGGTCCCCCCTGAGCCTCCTTTGCTCCAGGCTGAGCCCCTTTCCCAGCTCCCTCAGCTGCTCCTGGTGCTCCAGCCCCTTCCCCAGCTCCATTCCCTTCCCTGGACACTCTCCACTACCTAAATAATTTTTTAGATTAGACAGAAGAGAAGGTTCCTGAGTGCTCAACAACTACAGTGGCGTTAGTGAGGGACCTGCATGTGCAATTCCATGGATGAAAACTGAAATTGAACCATTTAGCACTTGAGCAGCTGCAGGTGCATCTGCAGTTCATAACTCTAAACATCACCTTGAAAACATATTCTCTGATTCTCCTTCCCAGAGATGACTCAGGATGTGTTTCTTTTCAATCAAATTGCACTCCTGAGCATGATTAATTTATAAACTGCAAAGGCCCAACTTTGCTTTCCTCCTTTCTCTGAAATCTTGGAAAAGTCGCAAGGTTTTCTCCACTGTTCCCAAAACCATTCCACCATCATCAGAAGTAGAACAGAGCACAGAGAAGTTTTAGCTTGTCAATCAACACAGATCTAAATCTTGTAAGAGCAGTTCTATAATCAGAATTCAAACAAGTTTGTGTCCATCTCCAAAACCTCACGGCAAAAATCTTGGCAGCCACAGGAATACACCAGCAGTAACACATCTCTAGCACAGGACAGAAGTGGCCTCCAAACCTCAGGTCAAGAAAGGAACTGAGTAAAAGCATTTTATAAATTCCTGATGTTCTAATTTAACTCCAATTTAAATTCTTTCCTCTACCACACTGCTCTGGGACCCCTCTGCTCTGTGGGCTGGAAATCATCCTTTAATATCAAATATCTGTTTGTAGAGCACCTGTGCCCATTTTTTCTTGCACTGACACTGTCCTTGATTGTAAGCAGCTCTTCAGTTCCCAGTGTTTATCCAATGGTGATGTATTTATAGGCAGCAACAACTCTCCTCAGTGGCTCTCATTGTGCTGGGCTACAATACCACGATTTCAGATGCAGCCTATGAAACCTTCCACATTTTATGAACAGAGCTCTCTGGGCACACTTTTAATTACTGGTATTATTCCAGGAGTTGATGAGGCCCCTGCTCTCTGGGGTTTTTTTTTGTGGGGGGTAGGCTCTATACAAAGAGTCTAAAGAACGAGTCCTACAGATGTGAGATGAAGAGGGGGAGAGCAAAGGCAGTGGGAAGCAAAGACAACGGCCTGAGGTTAATCAATAGGAAAAGTGTTTCTGTCCTTTATCTGAGTTCATCACAGGAGGCTCTTCACACAGGTTCAGGCAGCACAGGCACTTCAGATGTTTTGTATTCAAAGATGGCCCTCCCATTGGATTTGTTCTTATTTACAGAGCTCCATCATTTTCATTCCTGCCTCTCCCTGTGGACTTTACTGTGGGCTATTATGGGGTGGGACAGAGCTGTCCTCAAACCTGCAGCCATTGCACCCAGCCCACCCCACCGCAGGATTTCTGGTGAAGTTTAAAAATGCCACGTGCCTGAATCATTAATGAAGGCTCTGCTACTGCAAGTGGCAGAGGGAACAGACTGAACTAGGCTGGGTGGGAAGGCAGGAGATGAGGTGTGGGGGGACATGGAGCACTGAGATGAACTCTGTTAGCTGATGTCCTGACCTGGGACTTGCTCTTTCCTCTTGCTCCACAACAAGAAAGGATCAGGCCTTAGATCTGGAGCCTGCTCTGCTCTGATCACATCAGAAATCTCACCCTTTTTAAGTGAAAACCAGAACTAACTGTGCAGATCTCCTCCCCACTTGAGACATCTTCAGCCTGCAGGTTCTGAGAGGTGTCAGATCCCTTTGCTCTATGAAAGCTGCCCTGTACTGATGCTCTGCATTTCTCCTGACAGGTTTCTACAAATCATTTAATCAAACTCTCCCATTCTTACTAACAGAAGCCTGCAGCAGCAACCCTGCCAACTGCACGCCAGACTGAAGAACAACAGGGTAGTTCACAGGAGCTTGGAACAGGGGAGGATAAAGGAAAGTAGATAGGAGATGGTTAGAGGGAAAAAAGGGGACAAAAAGGTGACTATATTGTTCTAGGAAAAAATGTTTCAGTCTTTTGGGGAGAAATAATATGTGGGATTTAGGAAATCTGTATGTAATTGTAAGAAAGAACAGGGACACTGCCTCAAGCCTAGGAGAAAAAACAATTCAGATGCTTTACTGGGGAAATAGAAAGAGCTAAATTTAAGGGCAACAGGAAAGCAGAATTTCCCTCAAAACCTCAATTTGCTTTCACTGCCACCCTAGTAGTGACAAAAGATGTTATGACAATATTTGTGGCTTTGGTTGTTTTCAGAGCTGCCTTTATCCAGCAAGGACGTGTCATTTTTAATCTCCAGCCCATCTTCCTGTCAGCACCATCCTTTATTGGATTCAAAACTCAGCAGGGACGTAGATGCTTCCCAGAACAAATACCTTTCTACCCCTACTTCTTTGATAACCACTGCACAAATAAAACTTCATCTGATGGAATCCTCTCAGGTCACTGCTGGCCACTGCCAGCCTTTGTTTAGTAACAAGTCAGGAGTTTTACAAAGGACTCTTATTCTACCTCAGAGGCTGCTCCAACAGCACAGGGACAAGGGAAAATCCAGGACAAAGCAATTTGGGTTTCACCGTTATCAGCAACAGCAAAGGAAAAATGTGATTCAAAAGAAGTATTTTGATCCTTTTGATTTATTATTATTATTACTATTATTATTATTACTATTATTATTACTATAATATAATACAATTAATAATAACAATAATAACAATAACAATAATAATAATATAATAATTATAATTATAATAATGATAATTTTCCTTCAGCTTGATTGGTATTACTGATAGCAGGATTCCTCCCATGGAAAATTGAAAATTTCTGCTTCAGCAGTGTGAGATTGTGATTCAGGGGGGCGATGAGGCTGAGGCAGTGGGAGCTGCCTGTGTGCACCTGAGGGAGGGAGCAAACCCTGACTGTTAATGAGAACAAACAGACTCTGAGATTCCCAGCAGGGCAGATCCATTTAACAATGCCAAGTGAAGGGCCTTGAGCAAATCTCTCCAGGTCCTGCACTGGAGATCAATCCACCTCTCCAGCACACTTTGTGCACAAATTCTGTGTTTTTCCTTCTTGGTGTATTCCTTTGTTTGGTTTTGCATGGCACAGACAGCATGGCTCCCACAATTTTGAGACCACCTACATTTAGACCTTGAGAAATTAATGTTGACTTCGACCTTTAGGGGCTGCCTCGATGACTCACTGGCATTCAGTCAGTGTGCCAGCAAAAATCAAGCCCTCCCCTTCACTTTTTATTATTTAGGTGCTAAATGAAATGTTTGCTGGCTTGTTTGTCATTGCACAGGTTGAGATGTGACAGAGCTGGAGAAAACAAGGCTAAAATGGGTCTTCTCAGGAAAGGGGGGGCCCTGGCTGAGATCTCGTCCCTTCCCAGCTGTGTTGGGGTCTCATGGACACAAATGGCAGATGATTTCAAAACCTCCTGCTGCATCTGAGATTCCTGACCCCCAGAACAGGTGATTCCTCAGTGTTTGGGGCAGTAGGACTCTTCTGGTAAATGGAGGGTGGGTTGTGAACGAAGGACGAAGTTGCTAAAGGAGCTTGAGGAAAAATGAAGCTGGGGACAAGCTGACAGGATAAATTTGGAATTATAGGGTCTGGATCCAGTTCTTTCCCCTTCCCACTTCAGCACAACTGAGGACCAAGCTCCCTGGGCTGGGGCAGCACTAGTGATGGTGAAGCCCATCTCCAAAAGCAGAACACCCTCCTGACCACTGCAACACCTTTTGCCACACCAGCCAAATATTCCACCTGCTCCTAAAACCCCCCGAGTGAGAGACCCCAAAGCCTTCCTAGCAGTTAACTTCCAATGGAGCAGGTGTGCTCCAGTCTCGCCCTTGAGACAGGACTGCCTCTGGGATCCACCTGCCCTGACAGAGCAAAGGAGAATCGAGCAGGTGGCAGGGGAGAAGCATAAAAACTGGGAGGAGGTGTAAAACTGGAATCTTCCTGGAGGTCTCCTCTATTGTCACCCTCAGCAGGGACTCATGGAGTGAGGTAGATGGATGGAGTGAGGCAGGAATAAGGAACTGGCAGATTTCTACTTCAGGTCAAGATGAGGAGTTATCAGATTGGGGTTTTTTTGGCCAGGAATTACCTAAATCCTCTCCTTTCACCCAATTCCATTGTAGTACCTTCTTCTGCCCAAAACAAAACAGGGGAAAAAAAAGCCCCAAATAACAGAAACTGATTATCAAAACTGATTTGTTCTTGGGGCACTTTGAAGAGGTAAGTGGGATGAAGATGTGCATAACCCAGAATTTGGGTAGGGACAACGTGTAATGAAACAGGAATTTGGGCTGCCTTCACTGGAGCGTCTCTAGAACTTTGGAAGATGGATTTATCTCGACAGACCCAGAGGTATCTCATGCTGGTTAACTCTGGCTGCACACTGGACATGTTTTGCATGACCCAATGGGAATTCAAAAAGATACACTATCTTAATTCACAGCATCTTCACTAATTCATTTAATTGCCACTACTCAGTTGTTGTTTTTAATGTTGAAGCTGACTGCAAAATTTAAACCTTAAAGTTTAAATAACAGAAGAATAATTTAGAAGAGTTCAGCTGGGCCACCTCTGTGTTCGAAGCTGGATACATTTATTCCATCCTACCTAATTGTTTTTGTGTTATTTGCTCAAGCATTTATAAAAGACTGAGCATAAAAGCAGGGAATATAGTTACTGCAATGAATAATTTGCATTCTTTATGCAGTGCAAATTAATTCAGGTCTCCAAGCACTGTGGGAATTAGCTTTATATGCACTGTGGGGGGCTTGAAATTAAAGTTTAAATTGATGCATCATAAAAGTTCCCATTTAGTGCGCTAAGGTGCTTTTTTTGTTTCCATTAGCATTGATTATTCTGTTTGTAGATGCTGGAGTGCAAGAAGATTCCTATTGTTATTAGAAAAGGCTTTGCTAGGAATGCTCAGAAGACTTAGTGAAGACTTCAGGGATGCTCCACTCCGGGAGAACAGTAATTCTGGGGCTGAGGTCACCATCAATCATCCTGTTGTAATCCTGGACAGGGGGAGGGTGTCCTCCACCCTCAGTTTATCCTCTGCTATTAGGACAAGGTTTTTCTCAAGGCTTATCATTGCACAGCACTCAGTGGAGCTGGTTTTAAGTTCTCTTGGACAGAACAGCACAAATAGGACAGAAATGCCAGTCAGGGAATCCAAGAAATAATACAGAGTTAACCCAGCAGGCCACTCCTATGAAAATATATCCCTGTGATTCAGGCTGTGAGCATACAGTATATATGATGACTGATGCAAATCTTCTTGTTTTCCACTAATTTTCCTTTCCTCCTGTCCTTTCTCTTTTCCCTGTAGCCCTAACTCTGCTTTCACTGACATCTCCATGTGCCAAACTCCCTTCTGCACCCTGGACCAGACCAGGGAAGGGTTTCTATGCAGCCTCCTTGATTTGCATTCATCATCTCAGCAGCACTGCTGGGGATTAAGCTCCATGAACGATGTTCTCTTTGTATTTAGGAAAACTTCTGAGCCCTTTAATGAAAGAAAAAACAAAATCAACCCAAAGCAAAATGGAAAGATTTCGTTCTGTCTCCTTTGGTTTAGACCTGGGTTTTAGCTGTCAGGGAATGCAAAACGTTACCATGTTCTGCCTTGTGAAAAAACAAAACTTGCCCCCAAAACTTGCAACTTGACACACTCAAATCCTGATTTCCCTTAATGAAGAACACTGTGCCCACGAATTGGTTTTTTTCCGCATCAATAAATCACGTTCAGCTCTTTCCCTGAACACAAACAGGCTTTAGCTCCCACGCTCGGGAGGAACTCATCCAGCACATCAGTCAGCAAAACCGTGCATGTGCTCAGGAACATAAAAGCCAGGACCACATTTCAGGACCATCCACGAGCTGGACAGAGCCACGAGGGGGCTGGAACAACCCAGAAAGCGTCACCCAACCCGAGTTAGAAACATGCAAACACATTACTCACCTCAAGCACAAGAAAAGCATAAAGGCAACTATAAGGGCCCCTACTGAAATACAGTGGCCCAGGTAGTTTATGATGAGAGCAATCTTGTAATGGAGCGCATACTTCCTCTGGAGGCAAAGAGACAACAGGATTAAATCAGCAGCGATCTCCAAGCACTGGCATTCAGGAACAGTGCAGCACTTCACAAAACAGCAATTACTCTTCTCAGCTTTATAACCATAGCCCCAGGGCTGATGCCTCTGTGTAAGGCAAACGTATTGCCCAGGCACACAAGTACAGGCTCAGTGTCATTTCAGTTCGGGATCTGTCCACAGTTTCTTACAAATTTCTGCAAAAAAACCCCGTTATTTTGTCCCCACTTTTTTCCTTTTTTTTTTTTGCCATTTCCCCAGGTTTTCTTATTTTAAACATTTGTCATTTTAGGCGACAAACCTACCAAAGACACGCCTCCTCAGGGTTTCAAAAGTTATAAAAACATTATTTTCTTAGGAAACAGCACGATGTTAACGAGCCAGGTTATGACACTTTCCTACTCAAATGGCTTGGTTTTCGCACCAAAAAAATGTCAGTGAGAATAAATAATAAGCCCTTCCCATATGGCACATTTTCCTCTGAGGGACTTTTCTTGGAGGCTACGATCTTTATCCTTCAATCCCGGGGCAGAACCAACACAGACTGAAAAAGCTGGAACCTGGGGGTGTCCCTTCAGTTCTGGGAGAGCCCAACAAACCAGAGATCCTGTTGTTTTTAGCAACAACCCAGACACGTGGTGAAATTTCCTGTATCAGTGTCTATCTCCTAGGATGTGGGGGACCTTGTTGGTAGGTTCTGGATCCTGTAAACTAAGAAATAAGTACAAAAGTGCTCCCACCTAAATCAGTGAATTTAGGGATGTGACTAAAATTTGACCTTGAAGAAATATCTTTATTGGTGGGCTGCTGCTGGCTTTAGAAAAAAGAGAAGCATCTCCTCTCTTTGCCTGGCTAGGAAGAAGTAGAAAGACACTATTCAGATAAATACTGAAGCTGGCTAAAAATGGACAGAGGTTTGCTACTGGAAGACTAAATCTGCCTGAAAAATATATTTATTTATTACTTTTGTCATTTATTTCTTTACAAGCGAAGCAGATCTTTCCCCACTTTGGGATGTTGCCCTCCTTCAGAAGAAAGAGGCTCTTCAAAACCAACCACCTACATTTCCTCCCTCGTGCCAAAAACATAAAAGTAAAATCCGACAAATGGCATCATTTGTAAAAATTTTGGTTGAACTTCCTTTTTAATTTTTTTTCCTGACAATTTCCCTTAACATTTTACTCCAGTGAAAGGAATTTGTCAGTGAATGAATGTTTGGCTGAAACTACAACCAGCAGCTGTAGTTAATCTGTCCCATTGTTCTGCGAAGATAAGCATCTTCCAGCGCTTTGCCAGAGAGCCAGGGAGCTCTCTTGGAATCATTTTTGTGATGAAACCTGCCTGTATCTTCAGCTCCCTGAGTAATGTGCTGTTTCTGGACAGAACTCAACCACGCAGAGTATTTTTAAGTCTATTATAAAATCCCCTAAAATAAACTTCCCCATCCACAGGCCCATTTTCTGAATCGCCTGGAGGAGAAAAGAAAAAAAAGCAACAAACCAAAGCTACGAAATGCAAATTCCACACTGTGTTTTATTTACCCTTCAGTCGAGGGGACACCTAAAGGGAAAGAAAAGCCACTTGGCTTTATGTGCCTACCTGTGCAATGCTGTGCTCCTCCACAGTGCCCTGGCAAACTGCAGGGCTCATTGGCTCTCCTGCTTCATTCACAGAGCCAGAGGGTCACAGAACATCTCAAGGGATCCAAAAAGATCACTGAATCCAACTCGCTGCTTCTTGCAGCACTATCAAAACCCAAACCACCTGATGAAGAACTTTTCTCAGAATTGTTAGTTTAGTGCTACAGATCTCCCAGAAGATGGCAAACCTTGTGTTTTTCCAGCACGAGGTTCCTGCTCCTTAAGTCAGACCCTCCTCTGGCTCCTGACCACTACTTTAACTTCACTCAAGTTTTAAGAAGGTGTGATTCAAAACATGAGAAGATTAATTGGAAAAATAAAACTCTTAAGCTCCTGTTTGATGCACTGATGCTGAAGAAAAAAACAGGCACGACTTTCATATTTTCTGCTGCTGACACTAACAAGGTTTCCTGAAGGCAAATTCAAGTATCATGGAAACAAGAAGTGCCTCGGTGCTTACGAAAAACTAAGCTGACAGGGTGGCAAGATCACTTTCCACCAGCCTACATGCAATCTGCATCTCTGCTGGAATGGGAGGCAACACCCTCAGGGCTGAAAATCACGTGCCCAGAGAATCATGTGCTTGTTCCCCAAAGCTCAGCTCGTGTAAAATACTTGCACAGCTCTTTTCTGGCTCGCCCTCTTGGACACCGATGCATTTAAAATGTCAACAACCTTCTCCTGTTACCCAATATCCTTCTGCTTTCAGGAAGATGCTTCACTTCACCAAAATAAAGATTTCAATTCTATTCAGGCTTAGGAGGAGGGTTGCTAGATTAGAAATGAGCCAGAAAAAGAGATCACAGAATCCTGGAATGGTTTGGGTCAGAAGGGACCTTAATGATGATTCCTGCCATGGTCAGGAATGCCACCTACTAGACCAGGTTGCTCAGAGCCCCTGACCTGGTCCAACCTGGCCTGGAACACTTCCAGGGATGAGGAATCCCGGGATGGGGAATCCAGAGATGGTTTTACTCCCTGGCCACAGCAGCTCCCACCACTGGGGTCTTGTCCCATGACACACCTTATGCACCACAACCACGTCACAGCACGCAGGTCAGAGGTGTCTCCCACGAGCTTCTACGAGGTAAACTGAGGAAGCAGAGCACAATTTCTTTACCTGCACTCACTTTGCAAATCCACAGGCAGGTTTCAGGCTAATGACAAATTCATTCTGTCTAGAGCACTTTTCCTCTTGCTTCAGCTGGAACATGACTGCTAACCTGTCCTGAACAATTCAGCTATTGGTTTGAATCAATAACCACCTGGTAACAGCACTCTGAGACCAGCTGACAAGGATCTTGCTTCCTCTAACAGGACTTACTGACAGGTCCTGCCAGTGTTTACAGCTCATGTCTCCCTGGGAGGCTCCACACGTCACTGCCAGTTCAGTCACTTCTGATTTCCTCCTGTTGCCAGGATGATCTCAGCACCAACACAGCTTAGAAACACCTCTCCAAGGACTTTCAGAAACAACTGGGAAGTGTCTTTGTCATCCCAGACGCCTCTGAGCTCACTCTGCTTTCCCATTCTGAGCCAGCTGGGAGCTGCTGTGGCTGATGTGACCGTGCTCCTATGCAGGATACATTAGTCTGAGCCCAGCGTGGTGCTAACTCAGCTACTCAGCTTGAAGCCACCTCAAAACATCAGCAGAAGCACATTCACATCCAGCTGCCACAGACCACAAGACCAGAGTTCCTGATTTATAGCTCTTTTTGGAGACTAAGATGTATCTTCTGCTGCCTGAGACGCTCACTTTTCTTCTAAGAAGAGCCGAGATTTGTGCCAGATGCAGCGAAGGCCCTTTCCACACAGGAGCTTGTAGGCTGAGGAGAATCTTTCCATTTGTCACACATCATGCCACCAAACAGCCAGCTGGATCAAAACTACTTCTGTACCTTGTTCCTGTGCCTGGAGGAGGAGCCAACTGTTTGTTCAGAGGGTGAGATTCAGTCTGTTGGAAGGACACCAAAACTTGGGTACCCACCCAAAGCAAGGGTCAGAAGTAGCTGTGCACACACAGGCACCTTGTGTCCCCTGGGGTGCATTGGGGACATTCTGTGATTCCCAGCTGGTCTTGCTGACTGACCTCAATGGCTGCTGCTGAATCAGAATTTTTAAGGTTGGAAAAGACCTCTGAGATCATTGAGTCCAACCGTGCCACCAGCACCACTCCGTTCACCACTAACCCCTGTCCCCAGGTGCCACACAATGCGTTTTTTGAACACTTTCAGGGATGGTGACTCCACCACTGCCCTGGGCAGCCTGTTCCAATGCCTGACCATCATTTCAGTGAAGAAATTTTCCCTAATATCCAACCTAAACCTCCTGTGGTGCAACTTAAGGCCATTCCCTCTGGTTCTGCCCCTGTTCCCTGGGAGCAGAGCCCGACTCCCCCCAGCTGCCCCCTCCTGTCAGGGAGTTGTGCAGAGCCACAAGGATCCCCCTGAGCCTCCTTTGCTCCAGGCTGAGCCCCTTTCCCAGCTCCCTCAGCCGCTCCTGGGGCTCCAGCCCTTTCCCCAGCTCCGTTCTCTCCTCTGGACCAGAAGGACTCACACATTCCCAAGGACTGTCACCTGCCAGATGCATGAAGACACACTGGGACATTTTAAAACTACACCACACAACTACATTCAAGGAACTAGATCTCAGTCAGAACTTAGATTTAGCAGCAAATCAGTCCCAGAGCAGAGTTTTATCAGCTACAGCCACAAGTCTCAACCACAAGCAGAGCAATGATGCATTAATATAACCAGGGGAAAGTGTGGTACTGAGCTGATGCCCCCTAAGACTGACCCACAGCTGAAAGAACCCTAAAATGTCCATTGCTACATTACCAAAACTCTGTCATAAAGCAGGGGATCGATGTCAAAAAGTCCTGTTCCTATCCCCTGTTATCAATCACTGAATTAAAAATCAAACCATGTGATTCTTTAGCACTCTGCCTGTGAGTGGTCAAGCTTAAAAGCAGTGGTGGTGTTTTTGTGTATTAAAAATAAACACAAATCACAGGGCATTACCTCCTGGCTGATGTTTAGCATCTGCTAAACTCAATAAATAACAATAGACCCACTTGTGTGCCTGAATCTCACCTTTAATCAAAATGGAGCAAGTCTGTGGGGATTTTTTCTCCTTTCTACTTTTGTTGAGATCACAAAGTATTCATCCGTAACACTGAGCATTATGAGAGATTTCAAAAATATTCACAAATATTAATATTTGCAAAGCTTGTCACAAATCTTTCAAGATCTAATAAATGAGTTTTTAAGCCTCTGTAAGCAAGGATGGGGGAACATCTGCACTTTCATCTGTTTAAGAAACATGCTATTTACGGAGTTTTAAGCTATCACCATAGCTGCAAAGTTTTTTAAAAGCAAAAACAGGGTAAAGGGAATAATCCTGTCCTCCAGTCACAACACTTCTGCAGCCTCTTCACATAAAACCCCTCTGTATTTGCTCGTGCAGAGACAGCAGCTGTTGGGAGCCATGCAAACACATAAGGAGTGTTATTAAAATGCAGCAGCATTTCCCGAGTGGGTGCAGCTCACTGCTCCCAGCTCAGGTTTCCTGTGCCACCTAAAGCACAGCAGAGACATCGAGCCTTTGCCCAGCTCTGCTCCCCATCCTCCAAATCAGCACTGGCTGCTCCACACCCCCTCTCCTGCTCACTTTGAAGAGATGGTCAGTCTGCCCCTCCCAGTCCTCCAGCCTGTGCTGGCCCCAGCACTCCTGCAACAATGCACTGAGATGGTTTAGGGACCTGATTCATCAAAAAAACAACCCAGAACAAGTCAGTTTTTCGTTTTAAATGGGAATGAATTGTAAAGAGGGGCTGCACCAGGGTGGTCCCAGCTTAGGTCAGCCTAAATTGCCAGGGGAGCCTCTCCACCGTGCTAGAACACCTTGAATGTCCCTCTGGGTGGCAGCCAGGCCCTGGTACAACTTTCCTTAATTCCTAGAAGCCTCCAGCAAAAGGAGGGGGGGTTAAATTAGCCAGGGGGTAAGAGCAGGTCCTCCTCAGCCGCTGGTGTGTCATTATTTGTTTTCTGATTCACTAGTGGAAACCCACAATGGTGGAAACACACGTGGATGTGAGAGGACGGATGCTGGAGCACAGCCAAAGCACACCCTGGCTGTTTGGGGTGCAGCACCACTCCAGAGAGTCCCTGAGTACTAAAGGTGGGATCTCACCTTCCTCCTCTCTATCTGCACGTGGCATGGCACAACTACAAGGATACAGTGAGTTGAAGGAACCCCAAAAACAAACCAGTTTGAGCTGCTGGGCTCCACCCTGGCTCCTGGAGGGAAAAGCCATTCCTGGCAGCGACAGCACAAAGCCTTTGTGGGTTTGTCCCCCACCACAGCACTCAGCACAGGAGGAAGAGTAGGAAGGGCTTGAAGGCTTAAACTGTGTGAGGGTGATGTCTCTGATGTCTCCAAGACATCTGACAAGGAAAGGGCTTTGCATAATTCCTCACAGCCCCTCTGAAGGAACTTAACCCCATATGCTAATTTAAATCTGTAAACTCCTCCATCATGCAACACTGGTTCGATCTCTTAAAGACAGCTGGGACCTAAATCTGCTTTTTATGTATTTCTTCTGCTGCTGCCCCTCTACATATTTGCTTAAGGAGAAATGACATCGAGATCTGTAAAGGTCAGTTGTTGATGAGACCTCAGAATGGGCAGATACAGGGTGGAATCAGCTGGTTGAATTTGTTTTTTAGTGCCAAAGAGGCTTTAGGTTTTATTGTTATTATTACTAACATTTACTGTAGCAGCTGTAGGCTCTGAACAAAGCTAGGAAAAATCTGCATAAACACACATCATGAGGGACAGGGTGAGATAAATCATCCTTCTTTAAAAACCATGAGAGTAGGGGATATGGAGAGAGGATAAGTGATTTGCCTGAATTCACAGGGAGGTTTTGTTGCCGAGACAGAAATGGAATCTCTCTCAGAAGTCCCAAATTAGCACGTTAACCTCATGTTTTGCTTTGCATTCATTTATGCTGAGAAATGTCATTGAGAAGAATGAAGGGAAAAATACAGACCTTGTCATCCAGAATAGGCTCGCACTGAGAGTAGTTTATCTTGGAAGCCCATGTCCCATTGCCCAGGCATTCTCTGTAGGCATTTCCTGGTACAGACCAAAATAAAAGAGAGATGAACACTCTGTGCTGGACTTTAAACAGCCTAGACATTTCACAGGTTCGAGAAAAGACTGACAGAACAGATTATTTACAAGGCAAATTGACTTATCCCACCTCCGTGAGGACTGGAGCAGCCCACTGAGAAGAGGAGAAAGAAATAACAAACACATCTAGAAACCACGAGTATTTAAAGATATTTATTAATAGTTTTTTTCTTACAGAATATGAGTTCAGAAGACAGAAAAGGCACAAGAACACTGCAAGAGAAAGCTTAATGTCAGTGTAGTCTTTTCAAAAGCAGTTAAATGACGTATTCAAACCCAGAAAGGTTTAGATGTTCAGTGCTCCATTTAGGACAATGTTATGTGTAAGGTAAACTTATTGCTCTATTTCCCTCCCACTTATCCTACTGTAAACTAGAAGAAAAATTCCTGGACATCCTCATTTTCCAGAGCCTTCCTGTGCAACACTATTACTGGTAAAACTTGGGCAAAAACCATGAAGGAGCAAGAGAAGAACATCTCCCAGCCCTGGGGCAGGCACTGTGGGGGGCACACAAGAATCTCTGCAAAATTATCTCAGAAATGGGGACATTGAGCTCAGGACGTGTTCACCCACTGTCTGTGGAAAAGAAACCACTCCTGGTGTCGTCCCAAGGTGCCAGAACTCACAGAGCATAAGTGAAAATCACAAATTACTGAAGTGGGGATTTAATGTCCAAATTCAACATCACCATGCAGGGCTCTGGGAACTGCATGTGGCAATACCGGGGTGAAGAGGCGAGTTCAATTTCTGGCAAGCACTCTCTTCATCCCAAGGAATGCCCAGAGAAAACTGCAGTTTTCCTGTACCAACCTTCCTCCACTCATCAAAAGCACATCCAATCCCAAGCAAGAGATTTTTGGTTTTTTTTTTCCATTCTTATTTTGAACTGTTTCTTAGAAACAAGAGAATTAAATTAAAACAGGAAACCCAGAAAGATCCCCAAAGGACAAATACAGGCAACTTCCTGATGGACTCTTCATGATGTTGCTGCTGCCCTTTACCCAATTTGATTTTGGGCCTTTGCCATGGTCATTTAATGAAGGAAAATCAAATGGTCCTAAACGTGCTGCTGACACCAGCCCTTGAAAAAGGTAACGAGGCTTTTGAAAAGGTGATTTTTCTTACAGAGAAGGGAAGGCAGCAAGTAACAGCCCCTGCAGATGCTCCAGATGACACCGTATCCACCCACACCACTGAACTTCACATTGCTGTTGTCTGTTTGCACTTTCCTGCTGCTTCTTTTTGCAGTGACGAGGCCAAACAAAACCAAACAGTCTGAGTGGGGTTTAGGTGGTAGGATCCGATTTACATCCCAAAAAGCCCTTGCATTTGTCCCCTCCTCTGGCCAGTGCTGAAGCTCTCTGGGCAGATTCCCTGTTGATTTTGAGCCTCTGTAGCAAACTCCTGCCTCCAGATGAGCTGATGCTTGAATCAGGTCAGATGTTGAGTCCCACATCCAGAATAGTGCTCGTATGAAACCTTTATTTCACTCATTCAAACTCTCGTTTTACTCATTCTGACTCTTCATTTTCCCTTGCTGTATCCCTCCAGCTCAGCTGGGGAAAGCACAAACACAATCAGCCCTGTGAGGCACTGGTGGGAACCTACAACCCACATCAGTGCAGCTCTTTGAGCTGTCACAGCAGATCTCCCACACGGTGAGTGTAGGGACAGGATGGGGGGAAATGAAATTCTCAGTTTCTCTACTCCAGGATCTCCTCCAGTATCAGTCACTTCTCAGAAACAACAGCAGCAAGCAGAGCTGGCTTCTGGGAATATCTCATTCCAAACTCCAGTTGTCATTACGAATTTATATCCCATAGCAAAGGGTTTTCTTTTTCTTTCTCTTTTTCTTTTTCTTTCTCTTTCTTTTTTTCTTTCTTTCCTTCCTTCCTTTTCTTCTTTCCTTTCTCTTTCCTTTCTTTCCTTTCTTTCCCTTCTTTCCCTCCTTCCTTCCTTCTTCCTTCCTTCCTTTTTCTCTCTCCTTCTCTCTTTCTCTCTCTTTCTCTCTCTCTCTTTCTTTCACGTATCACTTTTAATGACATAATGCAGCTCTTTCACCCAGTGCTCTAGAAGAGAAACATCTCATTCAGTGGCTGAGGTAATATTGCCGAGTTAGAGCCTCACTGCAGGCACCTGGAGGAAGCAGCTCTTGTTCATTCACCGTGTGCAGAAAGACATGGGATTAAGTTCAGATTTTCTTAATGACTGGCACCAAAAAATAAGAAAAAAATGGCAGAATCATGATGGAGAACTCCATTTTAGCAACAAACAACGAACACCCAAGAAGAAAAGGACAGTTACATGATCTTTCTAGGGCAACAAGAGCTGATTATAAATAGACAGAAATGCAGCTATTAGCACTATTCTTCTTCCTAGCTGAAGAACAACTGTGTAAAATTTCATTTTCCTACACAAATGATATACTGAAGAACACAACATACCTTCTCTTCTTATAATTTCCCCTTCCTTCCTGGCTTTATTCTAAAGAAGGAATACACAAAATTGAGATTTCATGGTTACACCACGGGGTTATTCGTGCTCTCTGTGCACTTGCAGTCGTACAACACAACTGGACAAGGAGATTTAATGTTCATGCAAATGAATAACGAGCAGTAGGTGACTCAGGATGGCACAGGCAGCACTCAGCCTTTATGCACAGAGCTCTTGACACATCATCCAACATCCATTTCTGGGCCTCAGTCTGTGGTCTCTTCTTCCTCTTTGAAAATGTGGATTTCCTTTTGCTGTAGATTTGTGGCTCTTGGTTTCTTCTGCTTAATCATCAGTCCAGGAGACAGGCAGGGAGGTAAAAGGGAACTGCCTGAGCAGAAAGGAATATCCACGAGTGCCCAGGGTTTCTAGCTTTTAGAAAATACATTTCAACCCCTCCAGGCTACAAATGCCTATTTCCCCTGCGGGCTGACTCAGGGGTGCTGATCGGAGTCATATTCCAGCAGGAAAACCAAGGACAGCAGGTACAGCCCAGACACACAACAGCAGCAGCACCAACATTTGCAGCTCTCATGGACTCCAAAGTGATTTAAAAGGGGTCTCCACCCCTGAAAAAACCTCATTCCACAAAAAGAAAGGTAAAAGATCTGAGCATGACCACAGCACAGCCTTGGCAGGAATACAACTGGGATACCCAATGCTCCCTGGCTCCAGCTTTTGGGAAAGGGCAGCTCAGTCTATTATTTTAGAGATCTTCTCTGAATATATCCAATCAAACATCCACAGGAATGTCTCACTTTTCTGTATTTATACCCATATGCCCACACACACACTACACAGAGCTTGAACTTTATTCTTAGTGGAGTAGAACCATTTAAGAGCGAGTGAGAAATTCCCAAGTGGAGAGCGAAAGTTCCTTGAATGCAGAAGAAAAGTAGCTAAAACAGACTGTGATAATCACAACTCTGTCTGTTTTCAGGGCAAACAGGACTTTTAAGAAACTCCAGCATATCTGTTGTTTCAATAAAAAGAAGCTGATCAACCCAGATCTGAGCCTGTACATCAATAATAATGAAAAATGATTTTCATCTGACACAGAAGGACATGAGAGAAACTCACAAGCTTTATTTATTAGTTTTGAAGGACTCCTCACACTCTGGTGTTTGAGAAAGGGGAGAGATGCCCAAACTCTGTTTCCAGTTTTCCCAAAACCCTCTTCAGCATCCCAGCCACTCAGCACCAGCATTTCCAGACTAGTTCTGGGAAAACTTGCATGGGATGTGAGCAGTTTTTCATAAATAAACCCAAGGACCTCTATCCCAGACACAATTGTGGCTCTCAGACATCTAAACTCATGTAAAACGAATTCCACCTCAATTCATTACAGTTTATTAACAACACTGCCAGAGACTCTTCTGAAGAGCCCTCAGTGGTGTCTAAACAGAAAAAGGAGCAGCAACACCCAACATTTGTCATCCCAGCCGTGATTTGCCTGCTCCTTAGAATCCACTGACATGTTTTTACCGTGAGGGTGAGAGAACACTGGAACAAAATGCCCAGAGAGGTTATGGAGTCTCCCTCTTCGGAGATACTTAAAAACTTTTAAAGACATGCTCCTGGGCTGGTGGCCCTGCAGGGGCCAGATCTCAGCCATCCTGTGGTTCTGTGATTAACAGGATAAAATTATCTTCTGGAACAGCTTCAAAACACAGCTCAGGTACAATGTCTGACATCAGTTTAAGGGGTAAAACCTTGTCCTTAATTTCATTTCCAACCTCAGGTGTTGTTGCATTTCCGAACGGGCTATGTAAAGGGGAAGTGTTTGCTGAGTGGTATTTTTGTATTTTTCCTCTTTTTATTGACCCTGCTGAAGAACACAAAGCCTTGCAGGTAGTGCTAACTCCATATGTATGGATTGGCCTGGTGGCAGGCTTGTGTTCAGACAGCAGAAGTGCATTAAAAGCACGGCACAAACAGGAGACAGGAGCACTGGGTGAAGGTAAGTGGATGTCACTCTCAGCAGGAAGTTCACCACATCCTCCCAGTCAGTCGAGAGGGAAGACAATTCAGACACTGCATGCAGGCACTGCTAAAATGGATCCTGCTCCTGACAACTGGAAATAAGCTGGTTTTGAAAGAGATTTTAGTCTTCTTGCCATGTGTCATGCAGATGATTTTTTGACAAGGTTTACACTTCCAATTTTCATTAAAATGGAAATCTGACAACTCTGGCTATTTTTGCCTTTCATCTCCTGGATTACAAGGACGCAGAGTGGCCATGGAACCCTGGGACAAGTTCATCAGCTACTGGAGTGAAGGCAATAAACAGAAAAATGGATACATAAATAAGACAGCCTGTTAAGGCCTGGGCTGAGGGTATGGGACTGCTTTGACAGCTTGCTGATCCATGTCAGCTGTCAGCTGAGCTGAAATGAAGGGTCCATCAATCAGAACACCAGAACCCCCACTGAACACACTCCCTAGAACACACAGGGTTTTGGGAAGTGGAGCTAGGAGTGACTGTGGCAGTCTCAGAGACTCACAGATGCAATGAACACCTCGCAAGAGCACAGTGGTCACGTCATCCACCTCCCTACCCAGAGGACTTGTTCAAACCAGAGTAAAAAGTGGAAACCCCAAGAATTTCCAGTAATTACTTTGTAAAACTATTACAGCCAGTCTGTTATATCTCTCCACTGAGATTCTTTTTTGTTGATATCCTATGTGTATATTTTTTCCTCACTTTATGACAGCTATCGAACTATTTTTGCCCCTGTACTGCCCTCTGACCAAGCTGAGCAATTTGCCATCCTTTTCAGGCTGGGTTAGTTCTGCATATTTGCCACAGGTGGAGTTCAAGGTTGTAATTTTAGAGTATCAACTTGCAGCCAGTCTTGTCCACATCTCACCAATCCCTTCCTACTCTGGATTCAGGCCATAGCAAAGCAGCCAGTCCACGTTTCCCCCAATATGAAGATGTTCATCCCAAATTTTCCAATGGAAAGCAAGTCCAAGTAAGTGAAGTTTCACCTTAGATATACATTAAAGTAGTTTCTGTGATATGCTGGCCTGCAAAATCAGAAGAGACAGTGGAGAAAATCCATTTTGTCTCAGTGCCACGATTAAAGCCTGACATCTTTAAAGATGACATCTTCTGAGCTGAATAAATGGATTTTGAAACACACAGTTCTGGAGCAGCAAAAATCACTTGATAGGTTTGATAAATGTAAATTTGACCCAGGTTTTCCTCCCCCAAAGCAAAACGTTAGATACATTCAAAGAACACAGGAGTAAAACAAACCAAAATATCCCAGTGCTGAACGTGGCAGCCCAGGAATTGCTCACAACATGGAGTTCAACTCTGGTCTTTCCAATGTTGGATTTCATGAGGAATTCAAACCCAGCTTAAAAGATTCCTTTTTTGCAGGGGGTTTTAAACACTGGGACATTGCAAGATTCTCCCAGCATCTCCTCCAAATCATTTTTATTCATTTAAAGTTCAAAATAAGACATTCTGCTTGGTATTAAGCAAAAAATGTTTCTCTTGGGTACTGACCCACCGTGATCCCCAGTAAATCCAACAGGAACTGCGTGATACAAACTCCTCACATTGGCTGCCCAGATCTCATAGGAGTCAGATCAAATGAGAGAACAAAAACCTGTCTTGCATAAGGGACACATCACTTCATGTATAGACTATTGTTAGCCCCCTTTCAAAGTCTCAGGAAAACAGCAAGCCTCTAAAAATAGGGGCTGAATCACGGGGCTATAAATTATTTATTCATGTGTCACCCTCCCTTTTTGGTGCTTTTTTTTTTTGTTTTTCTGATTGTTGCAGTGACAAGCTCGAGCCAGGTAGGATTCACAAAGCATCAGCACAACTGCTTCCTATTTCTAGAAATCCTAAGTGACAGTGGCATAATTGTGACATCCAGGAGACTGGGAAAAAACAAAAAAAAAATCTCTCTCCACATATTTTATTTGTGAATAAGGGATATTCTGACAAAAATAAGGAGAGGGAAGAGCAGTTATCCAACCAATGCTTATTGCTTTGTACATCAGCCAACATCAACCTGAAAGCCAAGCTCTGTGCAGAGAGGTTTTCTCCAGATGTCACAGCTGGGGTTTTTTTTACATTTGTACAGAAATATAATGCACTTATAGGAGAGTCCTGGAAGGCAGATAAATCATACTTGAGGCAAGAAATGTTCCCCTAGAAAAATATTTTAAACTCAGCTCGGCCTGGCTCAGCTTGATGTGTCTTCAGGCTTTTAAGCACATTAGAAACTTTGGTGAGTTTTCTGTTGTTTTCCTTTGCCAAGAAATCCTAAAAAGGTTTACAAGAACCTCGAGCGGCCTCATTATGCTCACTTGCTGCATCCATTTCCCATCTGCTAAAGAGCTCAAGTGATTCACCCAGGCCACAAAACAGGTCAAAAGCAAAGGCAGAGACAGAACTTTTCAGAAGTTTAGAAGTGCTCCAGGCTCCTTCAGAGTTTAGAAAAACATTTTGGGTTTCTAGCCCAAGGCACCCTCCCATTGGACCTGCAAAGGTTAAGGGCACCTGAGGTGCTCAGTTCTGTTTGTGCAGAGAATCACAGAATCTTCTGGGTTGGAGAGGACTTTCAAATGATCCAACTCACCCCCTGCCACGGGCAGGGGCACCTCCCACTATCCCAGGTTGCTCCAAGCCCTGTCCAACCTGGCCTTGAACTCTCTTTGCCCCAGACTGGGGCTCCGGGCAGCAAGCAGTGCCATTAGAAAGATCCTGCAGACTGAATCGTGGAGAACTGCCAGAAACATGACTTTTTTCAATCTTTTTCAATGAAATACCTGCTTCTATAAAACTTCTCACAAAAGAAAACACACATTCTGTTTGACTTTCCGATCCCTGGAAAGTCAACCCCACATGGCTCACCTCAGGAAACACAATTTCTTGCAGTATTTTTCACTCCTTTCATTCCTCCAGGGTTAACAAAACCTAAATTCCATAAAACATAACTCTTTTACAGTAATATTCTGTTTCTTCACAGCTTCATTTTGAATTGTTTCAGGATTGAAGTGTGGGCAGTGGTAGGTAATTCCCAAACTTGCCCTTTCCCAAGATAACCACTCCTCAGAAGGATGATTGGGGAATCATCCTGGAGGCTGCCTTCTTCATCCCAAATTGCTTACAGCTCCTGTGATAAGCCTCCTATTAATAATTCAATAATAAAAATAATTATCATTCAATTATATAATCATTATCCCTATATACCATTAATTTCCTTATGAAATGATTTCACAGCTTGTGATTGAGGAAACTCTTGTTCTGAAATGTCAGGGCTGGGCTGAAACAGCTGAGGGAACACCCAGAAGCCAGGGGGAGAGATCCCAGAGAAGAGGTTCAGCAGCACTTGATAAATGCTTGGCTAATCCTGCCTGCAGCCTCTCAGGGCTTTGGGCAGTCTGCAGGTAAATCCCCGAGACAGCACATCCCCAGCTGTGACCACACACAGAACCCAAAGGTTTCCAGCTCAGACCTTCACATATCTTTCAGAAGAAAGATGAAAGAGGGAGATTACAAAGCCCTATTCCTCAGGTTATCATCTTTTCCCTTCAATTGGTTTGCAGCACAAGGGAACAAAAAAGAAATGAAGAAAAAAGGCCCAACAAAATATAAAAATCAAACCAAAGCCCCAACCTAAACCTCTTCACTTCCAGCTGGACAGAAACCAGAAGTTATTTGACTCCCCAAAACCCTGGTGCAAAATTAAAGTCTGGCATTCACACTGGGCTTATTTCCACACACAGTTATTGGAATTAATCTCTCCTGGAAAGGCCAGGTGTCACACGCACAAAAAAGATGCACAGACATCACTTGTACTTTGGCAAGTCACTGACACTTGGATTGCTGGACACTCAGAGAGCACCCAGGAGAGTCTTTCTTCATACTGGTCCTATTCTTACATTCCTCTCTTAGATGAACTCAAGACTAAGCCATTTAAATCCTGATGTCCTGATGCAGATGCCCATGTCGGAGTGAAGGTTACAACGTCCATGCTGCTGGATGGGCATCCAGCACTATTTGAGGTGGCCTGTGGTGTCCACATTTATCTACTCAATCCAAGCCATCAAATTTTACTAAATCCCCAAATTTAAGCTAATTAATTGACCCCAAGATCACAGCCAGCACAGTCTAGACAGATTCAGCTGATCCATGGCCATATACTTTACAGAGCTGAGTTGTTCTTCCATAGATCCCACATTGACAATAGGAGGGATTTAAGCACCTACAGCGAATAGAAGCATCTTCACACATAAATTTAGGTGCTTAGGCTAAACAAAACACTGGCCTGGATGGGCCTGTAATTTGATGTGGAACAACCACTTTATGTTTATTTTAAAGACTTCCCTCACCTGACTGTGGGTGATGAGATTGTTTTAAGGAACAGGCTATCATCCAACTCGTGTTTGCACGGATCATGCACAAATTACTAGTAAAGATTCTCCAGCCCAGAACGCTTCCACCCACATGGAGAGGGAACTTCCACCTACACAGCCACCTAAAAAACACACGAGAGGGAAAGGCAGAACCGAAGAAAATGTTTTTCCTGCTGGTTAGTCCAACAGGTCATTAAATTCTCCCTTTGTTGTGTAGTGGCAGTGAATTCCTGCAGAGCACCAGGAGGAGGAAAGGCATCACCCAGGGCTGCAGCACGATTTGTTTCTGAGCCTGACAGACCAGGAGAGCACAGAGCCATGAAACTCCTTCCCTAACCCCCTTCTGGCACAGCACAGGCTGGTAATGTTGTTTGATCTTTATGGTAATTGCTTCTTAGTTGAAATTCAGAATTCAACTCGTCACCTGGCATAATTACTGAATGCACAGAGAGACAAAATGAGAGGTGTAACTGTACTTTATTACCTGTAGTAAAGCACCGTGGAATTGAGGAGCACTAAGATCTGATTAACACAGGAGGGAGAGGGAGAGGAAAGGAGCTGGGGGCTGGAGTTTAGGACAGATGACTTCAGAAGACAATTTTGCTCTTGAAAGAAATGACTGTGTGCAGCCTTTCTCTACTTTAGTTTTTGCCTCAGCAAAGTGGGAATGTGGGAAGCAAGGCCCTTCTCACAGAGCCTTTGCTGCCTGGAATCCACTCAGGAATTTATGAGTTGCAGTCACAAAAGCAAAGCACAGCAGCTGTAGGAATGGCTCAAGATGGAGCACAGAGTCAACGTTCACTGGGAACAATCCTGACCTGCTCCCAGAACTCTGCAAAAACAACGCGAAAGGTGGCTGAGAAAAGGAGGGATGAGAGCAGATTCCAAGATGCACCCATTCATGGGATATTTGCCTGGTAGGGTTCAAACACTTTTTGACGACGAATTCAGATGAAACCTCTGGTCCAGCAGCAGAGGCAGTGAGAGGAAAGAACCACACGGGAGAGACAGAAAACAAGAGCAATCCAGGAAGGTGAGAGAAAATACCACACACAACTCAGGGAAGGAGCTGGGCTAAAAGGCCAGGAGGATCTGCAAAACCTGATTATTATCCCTGAGTCAGCACTGGGGGTTTGCCTACACCACAGCGACGTCCACCAGGAACCACAACAGCTGCTTGGCCTGACAGGGATTTTCTTTGTCAGTTGGTTTTTGGGGGTTTTTTTCCCTCCCATTTCAAACTGTTGTCCAGATCATACATCCAGCATTTTCTAAGGATCCTCGCCTTTTAGAAAATCACAGCCCTCCAGGAGGATTCAGACAGATCCTGTCACACTTGCACGTCTTGGGACGTCTGGACAAAAACACAACATACGCGGCTGTCAGCTCGCGCTGTGTGTGGTTGCCAGGAAGCACCGTGTCTTCCCCAAGCCTAAATATTCATCAGGAGAAGGCAGGGAAGAAACAGACTGTCTGCAAGACAAAAACAGCCTGCAAACATGAGACGGGTGACCATTTGCCAAAGCAGCCCCTGCCAGCTTTCATAGCTAAGCCTAATATAGGAACATAAAAAATTCCAGATGTTTCTTGGCAGATACGGACCCGTTTTGCTGAACCGCATTTCCCCTTCTAATATAAGTTTAAAAAGGGGGTGAGAACGGGTAAGTCCTCCCAATTTCAGTGAACTTGAGGTGTCTGAACACAACCCCTTCCCTGATCATGCAATTTTACAGGATGAGCAAAACATTCAGCAACATCAAGAGGCTGAATTTTGATGGTGGAGATTGCAGATGTGGAGGTTATAAATAGCTTCTTTAGGCCATCACAGATTAGGTTTGTTTGAGATGAGGAAGTGAAGTCCCTGCAGATACAAAGAAACGCAACAATAATTCTAAGTCTCAAAGACCCATTTACAGACATGAATAGTGCTATATCTTCTGTGGGTTGTCCCTCCACATAAATTCCTTTTCCCCCTGGGTGAAGAATAAGAGTTTAAAAACAGCTCTTGCTAGGAGAAAAGCAACACCCAGCTCAGACCTTCCTTCTTATACAGCCACAATGAGGAACAGGAAACTTTCATTAAATCAATTATCATAAGGAGCACTGGGCTTTTGAGCTCCAGTTTTGCCCCCTTCTCAGTTTTCCCTCTTCCCATCCTTGAAAATAGTGCCAAAAAGTTTATTGAATTAATCACCCAGCACAGCAGTGCTATGGGGAACTCAGTGTCCAGAGATGCTTTATCTGGTAAGAAGGGCAGCAGGCAATAGCTGAGTTTCTAGATAAGCAATTGCCAGGCTGATGATGCACCTGCTTGCTAAAGCCTGGATTTAAAAGTTCACCAACTGCTTAAACCACCCAGGGCTCCCCTTTCCATGTTTCATATTTCTGCTCCCGTTGCTGCATTTCTACCCTTTCCCAAAATGTAGGATGGAATATGAATCATGTGCCAGTCCTTCCCTCCAGGCCAGCATGCATTGAAACATTAAGTGAGATCAGAAACCTGAGAGAAATAATATTTCATATAATGTTAGCTAGTGCTGGACAGGCACCAGGAAATTGGGTTTGCAAGTGATAGCAAAAAGGAAGTGAAGAAGTACGAGATTAATTTTGAGAGGGAACTGTGAAGGACCATATTGTCCTGGAAGGGTTGTTTTCATGCCCACAGTACGTTATCCATCAGAAAAGGCAGATCAGAGATACGCCTTTGGCTCTCTGAGAGCGAGATGGGACTGTCTGCACTGCTCCTGGGTCTCTGTTTCAGCCCAGCTTCCCAAGACATCTCCCAGCCCACACACAAGTGATCCTCCACAAGAGATTCCCCCATGCACAAGGAGCTGAGTGATCACTTGCTGGCCAGGAAGACCTTGAATCATCTTCTGCAAGAGGCAGCTGGAAAAGAGGAAAAGAGACTGCTCCCCTGCCATAACCTGATTAATACACTGCATCTCTCATTTGGAAAGCCTGCTGTTATGTGGGAAGGTGCTTTCTTATCACCTGGTAATTATTGTCTCTTTGGGGGTTTGAAATGGCATGGGAGGGAGAAAGGGGATTTTAAAATCTCTTCTAATTTTATAGCGCATAAAACGCTGTCAGCACATGCTGTGACAGTCTAAGAAAAGCATTCCACCAGCTTCACTTCTTGGCTAAACTCCCTGATGAATCTTAAGATCCGGAGCTTGTTTCAAGCAGGAATGATAAGTGGGACATCTCTGAACCATCCCGTGGTGTTTTGGGTTCTCTGTAGCCTGGCAAACGTGGTGTGGCAGCTCCAACAGCGTCACACACATCTTCTAAAGACCCACAAATCCGTGATCTCAGTGCTGTCTGTACCACACAAACAGCTCTGGGAACTGCAGTAAACAGGGGTATTAATTCTCCATGCAGCTCCATGATGGTAAGAAAGTGAATGCAAAGAATAAATCATCTCATGTTAGCACTGAACACTGCACACCCTGCACAGCTTTACATTCAGGGCATTAATCTCAGGCTTGTCATATAAATCTCCTCACAATACAAAAAAGGAGAGAACAGCCTCCCAAGTATTCCATTCCCCCCAATATTTCAGAGCACTAGAAATGACACTTATCACTGTTTCAGCTCAGCTCAGCGTTTCCCTCAACATTCTTCCCCTACATTTCACTTTCCCCCTTGTTTTTCTAAAGCTGATACGAAGATCTTCTCTTCAAACCCAGAACTGAAGTTTCCAAACCCCGAATTTGCTGGCTTCATCAGCCACAGGTTTATGTACCACCATGCTGGGACATCAACACTGGCTCCAGGGAATCCGAAGCAGCACAATAAATTTCATCTGGGCTGAAATGAAACAACAAAAGAGGGAAGCAAGGCGGTCTTCTTGTGCCAACACCCCTAGAGAAATGCTGCATTCAGTAAGGACATAAGCCAAGAACTGGAGGTGGAGAAAACGTTCCAGGTGTTCCAAAGAGGACAGAAGAGTGCTGATGCTTCAGCACTTGTCAGATTTAGTTTAATACAGGTAACTGCCCAAAGGTCTGGAAGAGAGGATGCTGCAGAAAGCTCCTGTCGTTCAGAGCTGAATTTCCCTGCTCTTTAAGTACCCGCTGATTTCTTGTCATGCTGACGTGGAAGATGGGCACTAAGACCGGTTGTTTACAGGGACAATGTAAGAGGAGTTTTAGAAACTAGACGGGGAAAAAAAGGTGTCTTAAAAAAGATTCACCATCTCCTTTCAACAAAGAGAGCAATTAGAGCAGGTCAAATGTGTTTGAAAGTGCTCATTCACCTCAGAGAAGTGTTTAGTGCTCATCATTCACTCCCACTTAGCTGAGACTCTCCCATTTAGACACTTGCTGGTTTTGGTAATGGATTTTCTCAGATCTTCTCTTATGAAAAGAAAAACTACTGAAAACTCACACATTGCGTCTCTTACACTGAGGCATTTCCTTTTCAGCTACGAAACGAGCTCCCCAAGAGCAAATTGAGTGAACAATATTTAACCACTGGATAGTCAAGTGAGGAGTGCTTAATTGATGTTCTCGTTGGTACCAAACCATAAAACCTTAAATCGCAAGTTTGCCATGAACAACTGTGTTGTAGAAAAAAAAAAAAAAAAAGAAAAAAACCCCCAAACAAACAACACAAAAAAAAAAAAAGGATGCCAGAATGGGCAGATGAACTGCTTTGGACTTCAAAGAATCCAAGGTGCATGAAAAGGTGTCTTAAATTTACAACACTTTTCAAAGTAACGCAGCTTTCGACTTCCTCTGCCAAGAAATAATGAGCTACTGACTTGTATATCAAACGTGGGAAAGGTGATACGGTGATACTAGAGCTGTTTACTCTGAGAGATGAATTAAAAGGTAACTTCATTATTTTTTTTAAAGGTAGGCTGAAATGAGCATTCAGGATTGCATTTCAAGAGCAGAGAATTATGCTTTGTGGCAATAAAACCTCACCATGCACATCACGAATGGGGTACAAAAAAGCTACAAAATATTTTTTAAAAATATGCCAGCTTGACAGTTGAGAGCTACTTTTAATTTAATGAGAACATGAAAAAATCTGCAGTGCAACATAAAACCTCTGCACAAATGAGCATCCACATCCTGAAGCCTCTTCTCGAAGAAAAATAAGCAATTACTTAACAGTTCCACTGGAAATGCTCATTTTGGATCAGTGCCTCAAGGGACTAAGTAAGTGCTGTTCTATTAAGCTCTAACACTCTTTGTTCCTGTTTTACTCCTTGAATTTTATTTTAGAACAGTGCAATAGGGAGACCCAGACTGTGTCCAGCTGCTCTGTCACCTCCCCTTCCCAGAGCAATGCCAAATGGCAAAGACCTTCTGGAACACCTGCAGTGCTTCCTTCAGGAATGCATTTGCCACCCCTGAAGGATTGAACCTTAACCCTCGACAAAACAGGAGGAGAGGAATAAAGAAAAGGGGAAGAAAAAGCTTTTAAAAGAGTAACAAAATGTGATACAAAGGTCCATAGTGCTACATTCTAATTATCTCTTCACAAACTACACCTAAATAATTCTGTAAGGTCCCTCTTTCGCTTGGATTGCAGTGGTGCCTCTCCAAGCCCATCCAAGCAGCCCATCCATCCTCAAGATGAGATAAAAGGCTTTCCCCACTTGTTTTCAGTCACAGAAACAGTTCAGATGTGCAAACCTCTGGGATTATTGCTAAAGATGGACATGTTCAGAGGGTGATTTGATCCTTTCACCTTTCTCCACCAGAAGTGGAGTTCAGAAGGCTTTGAGGAGTCTTCATGCAGAGATGGCTTAAGTTCAGTGAGATAAATCCCAACTCACATGGACAATCCCCTCCCTTTATTTTGGATCTTGAGGCTCGGTGCTACAGTTTTCTAGCACTGGGCTTAGGAGAATTCTAAAGTAACAAAATCTAAATGAAATTGTACATTCCTTCAGGATGGGTGTGAAGGGGTGGGGTCACCTGAGGTGCACACAGACCATGCAGAAAGCCACAGCCTGTAGAGAAGTTAATACTTCCTGAGTCTGGACTTTGATCCCTCTATGATTTTAGCAGGTGTAGTGATGGATTAATACCCAAAAAAGAACATTTTGAGTCTTAGGAATTAGATTCCTTCTGCTGGAGTGGCATCTGGAGGTTCTGTACAGCGCTGGCTTCAGTTACAGCAGCAGAAGCCTCAGGCAGAGACCCAGGCCCTCGTGGTGCTGTGCTTGAAAACAGCACCTTTCCAAAATTCCTGGGAGCTAAGGCTAGGAAGGAACAGTGGAAGAACAAGAAACTGGAAGCTGGGTGCAGGATCCAAGCCAGGCAGTGAGGAGACTTCAAAGAGCACAACAAAAAGCCCCAGTCACAGATCACAGCCCAAAGGAGTGATGACCACAGCGAGCTCAGCAAGGATGGCTTTTACAAAAGTGCTCCTGGACTCCCATAGAAAGGAGGGCAATGAAGGTGGTGAAGGGTCTGGAGGGGAAATGGTGCAAGGAGAGGCTGAGGGCACTTGGCTTGTTCAGCTGGAGAAGAGGAGACCGAGGGGAGACCTCACTGTGGTCTTCAACATCCTCAGGAGAGGCAGTGGAGAGGCAGCCATCGATCTCTTCTCTCTGGTGATAAGACCTGAGGGAATGGCTTGAAGCTGAGCCAGGGGAGGTTTAGGTTGGATCTCAGGAAAAGGTTCTTCCCCCAGAGGGTGCTGGGGCACTGACCGGGCTCCCCAGGGAATGGAAGGCTGCCAGAGCTCCAGGAACGTTTGGACAACACTCCCAGGGACAGAGTGGGATTGTTGGGGTGTCTGTGCAGGGCCAGGAGCTGGACTAGATGATCCTTGAGGGTCCCTTCCATCTCAGGATATTCTGTGATTCTATGATTTTATAAATCCTATCCATAATAAAAACAGAGAATCCCCATCCCTGGGGAGTTTCAGGCCAGGTTGGGCAGGGCTCTGAGCAACCTGCTCTAGTGGAAGGTGTCCCTGCCCATGGCAGAGGGGGTTGGAACTGGAAGATCTTTAAGGTCCCTTCCAACCCAAACCATTCTCTGATTCTCTGATTAGGGAGTTCACAGCTGAACCTTCATTTCCCCTGCTGTGCCTTACAAAGAGAGATTTGCTACACAACAGTTCCCAAATGAAATGTTAGTGAGTAAAAGATGACTTTACTGTCACGCAGCTACAACATCCTGGAGTAGTTCCCATTAATGGCTTTTAAAATTAAATAATTACCAAGATTTTTTTTTTTCTTCTCAGCTATCTGATCTTAATTATATCATGTGAAATGAGATCATTTGATGCACCACCCTCAAACTCTTCTCCTCTTAAAATAGAACCTAAATCTTTCTATAGATAGAAGATTCTTTAAGTAATTACACATGAAGTGTTTAGAATAAAATGTCTTTTCCTTTCCTGTACTCGAGGATTTATCTTTGGATTAATCAATAGAAGAAGGTTAGCAGATTTTTCTAATGACAGTACAAAGGTAATTAAAATTTGTTCTCATTATTTTTGAAACAGGAAGGAGATGCAATATACATCATGTAACAGTTTCTTCTGGTCATCATCTGTGAAATGCAGTTAATCACTGTAATTAGCTGTTCCATGACTGCACACCACGAATGTGTCAGGAAGAAACATTTACTTCAGAGAATTACTGAGGATTTAGTTCACTCTGAGAGAAGAATACAGTTCATTATCTCTTTAAACAGATTTACAGTGCAAAATGCACATGCCAGTGACTCCAAGGGCCTCTGTTACCTTGGTACTGAAATCACTCGTGAAAACCACTCACAGGATGCCTCAGACCGCAGGAAATGCTGCTGGATTACAAGTGACCACAGCCAGTTTACAAACCCTCCTTCAAATCTATTTTCTCCTCTTTTTAACCACCTGCTTTCCACTTACACATTCTTCCATCCTGAGACAGTGCTGCTCGTGATGTGTTCAAGTGCCTGGTCTCAGAACTGGAACACTGAGTTACACTGCACGCTTTTGTAGGAGGGTTTGGGGAGCCAGGGAGTAGCAGCTCAACAGAAAACTTTCCTTGTGAAAACTGAGAGGGAATTTGATTCACAAATGCTGCTGAAATGGTGGAACCTGAAGTTCCCGAAGTTGAATGGAGAGCATTTAGTGAAGTAAAGCTTGGAGGTGTCATGGAACAGCTCCTCAACAACGACACCAGACTGGAAACTGAGATCCTCAGCTCTGGAGCAGAGTAGAGAAGGAAGAAACTCACATCCCTGTGAGGTTTCAAGGACCATGCCAAACAGGGTATGTCACAGCAAATGACACCAGAAACTTCAGCGAGGTTTAAAAATGTTTGTAGGGAATGATGATGCCACAGATCAGTGCCTTTGTTTCAATGAAACACGATTCATTTTGATACTCTTTGAAGTGAGACAA
Organism: Oreocharis arfaki; assembly: GCA_013398015.1. NCBI lineage: Eukaryota > Metazoa > Chordata > Aves > Passeriformes > Paramythiidae > Oreocharis > Oreocharis arfaki. Next base: position 163,979 of record VZRR01003630.1, on the reverse strand, counting down.
CCAAGCTGGAATTTCAGGTAAAAATAACAGCAGTTTAGTCTGGTGCCCCTATTTTGGGAAAGGGTATCTGCTACACGCAGAGAGAATTTCTTCATGACTTCAGTGAGAGATAAAAACGTCTCTGAGTCAGCACTCTGAATCCTGACTGTGCTCTGAGACTGAAAACCAGGGAGTGCATCTAGCTATAAACCACGGGCTGGATTTGAAACATTTCCACCTGGTGTAAAATGCAGTCTGAGATCACACTGAATAAAAATTCCCATTCAAAATTCCTTTCAAATGCCCCAGTTTGCCTTCTGGAAGCCTCTGCCTAGGACAGCAGCTCTGTAACATTCAGTCCACGTAACTGTATTCCCAAGCTTGAAGAATTTGTAAAAAAATGTATCAGGATGAATTTTCCTGCATTTATTTGCTATCCCCCTGGGGTGGGCTGACCTTGGCTGACTGCTAGGTGCCCACCAGACCTCTTGTTCTCCACCTCTCCTCATCAGGACAGGGAGATAAAGTAAGATGGAAAACTCACAGGATGAGAAAAAGTTTAGCGAGTAATTAGCAGTTAAATTAATTAATTTGGCTCTGTCAAACACGGAGACAGCCCTGACCACCTCTTCTCAGAATAGCCACTCCTGCATCCCCCTGCTACCAAACCTTTGCCATGTCAAACCAGTACAGCTCCTCTCTTTCCCCTCTGGCCTCCTAGAGCTTCCCAGTAGTTGCCTGGGGCAAATATTTTCCAGAGTTTGTTTAGAACTTATAAAAAAAATTAAATCTGGTTCTTAAGCCCCACAGCAGTGCCAGCAAAATGAAGCTAATTTTACAATCAATAATCAATAATCTTGTCCACATAGAAAGAAGCAAACTAATGGCTGGACTTGATGATCTTAAGAGGTCTTTTCCAAACTTAATTATTCTGTTATTCTATGATGAAAAGACTGCAACAAACACCATCACGGCAACAAGCAAAAAAATCTCGTGCCTGATCATGCCAAAAAAGATGAAATCAAGTCTTCTATGAATCATTTATTTGCATGTATTCATGAGATTCATCTGAGCATTCAGGACACTGCTACTACTGCAGCTGAAACCTACTTATCAATAAAAAAAATATAAATCTTTGTGGATATTTTAGCCCTTCCAAAAGAACACAGAAACGCCTGGAGTTTTTCCCTATCAATGATCTGATGGTCTTATTTAAATCCTTTATGCAAAGTTTCTCGTGCCAAGCTTCCTGCCAGGCCCTCGCCTCAAAGGCAGGTTTGTGCGAGCTGTTATTACACAGCACCGCTCCTTCATTACAAAATTACACATATTATGTGCAGCAAAATTGCATAATCTGTGTAATTAGTTCATCTCAGTCAGGGCAGGCAGTGAAAGCAGCTGAGAAGGCTGAGCAGTGGGGAGAGCTAATGACACGCATTCAGGAGTAAGGATTGCACCTGTAAAGCTGCCCGGCCCCAGCCCTCGGCCGTGTCCCAGAGCACAGCTGAGATCAGCATCAACTGCAGGCACTCCAAGGAGCTGATTTATTGCAAGTGCTCGCTGTGAGCTGAGCAAAGCTCAGCTGATTCGCAGAGGGGTGTGAGAGCTGGGCAGGGCAGGGACAGAACCCTCAGCTCCACATCAGGCTGTCAGACTCGCTGAGGCATCAAACCCCTCAATGCACAGGAAAACCGCATCCCTCTCCTTTCCTATTTTGTTTTCCTCTTCTTTCCCTCCTTGTCTTGGCTGTACCTTTGTTTCTCCTTCTACTACTTGTTAAGTAACACCTCTGATTCTGCACTTTTTGGGCCTCGAATGAAGCTGCTGGTTTCACCATTGCTCCATTCCTTGCACCTGTGGGCTTCTGGCCCTGTCACACCCTGCACTGCTCACACCCAAAGTGTCCCCTGCACCCATGGGGCTGACACCAAGAACCCTTCAATGAATCAATACATTGTTATTTAGGTTTCAGCAGGAAAAAGGCAATGCAGAGCCTGATCAAAGGCTGCTTTGTCCTTCCCTTGTCTCACAGTATTTTGCCCGAGAGTTTGAAACTCCTCTTCATCTCTGCTACAAAGCTGCACCATGTATTTGAAGTGTGCTTTCAGGAAAAAAAAAATAGTTGAAAAAATAAAACTCAGCTTATGGAAAATGAAGCCAATCTCCACTGATAAAGCAGGAAAGTTCACTAATTTATCTTCATCGGATCAAGGAATGAAGCCAAAACCACTGGATGGGATCTGACAACAGGATATGTATTATACTAGAAAATGTAGCCTAGGAAACAACCCTGCATTGCAGAGAAGAGCAGCAAATAGCTGAATAAATGTGATTGTGATAACTGAGCACTTCATCTGGCACACAGAAAACCTGCAGGTGCTACAGACCAGCAGGTCTGCACCAAGACAAGAAGGCATGAAAACAGAGATACAGAGCTGTGAAACCTTATGGCTAAACTCACAAATACATTGGTGACTGTACCCATCACTGACACAAATTAAACATCCAAGCTCAGGGTGGATATTTCTGCAACTCTGAAGACGTCAATGAAAGTATCTCTGGTTTTCCCAGACCACACAAAGGGATGCTTTCCATTCAGTTCACATCTCCATATTGAGAACAGAAGATTTTTATTGCTGAAAGAGAGACCTGCAGAGAACACTGTTAAGACACTGAAATCCAGCTGCCTGCCCAGCACTTTGTACCTCCAAAAGCCTTTGTATGGAAACTCTTACAAAGCACTGCAAAACACAGATTCTCTCCTCAAAACCCTCCTGGCTCAGCCCCAAAGAAATTAATGGCACTGAGGAATAAAGGTGATGTGTTAGCAGGGAACTTGTGGCACTCTAAACCAAAAAAAAAGGAGGAGAGAAGTCTTTACAGAGCTGGAAAGCTTCAGAGTCCCTGATATATTAGAGTTAATTCACACAGGGCAGCATTGAAGGACAGGAACCTGAAGCAGCTCACCCAGGGCCAGCTGCAGGGTATGAACAGGTCTCATTTGCTGCCTCTTCTGACAGAAACAAGCTGCATTCAGCAGGAAACTGCCTCCATCCCTTCCCTTTCAAACTGGCATGGCCACAAACGCTGCCTCTCAGCTGCAGCAGGGCTCCAGAACCACCCCACGTGGATGCCCCAGATGGATCCACGCCAGCTGAGGCCAGGGAAGTCCTGGAATTCACACTGAAGGCAACACGGCCAGAACCAGAGTGGTTCTAATGACAGGCTCTGGTCCTGTCATGTGCCTGCCCACCAAACCAGGGGACAAGAATGCCAGAGGAGAGACAGCACGAAAAACAGTGAAAAAAGCAGTTTATGAGCATCTCTTCTCACAGAGATATGGGAAGAGAGAAGGTACTTAGGCCAAACACACTAAAAATCAAGCTGTACATCCCCTTTTCATTTACAAACACTTTGGGTCTGACATTTTCTTCTCTTGAGTTTTAGTTTGCTCAGAGGCTCTGGTGGCCCTGCAGTAAGGAATTGTGTCTGTCATCCTCTGCTGCCTGCCTTGGATGTGGGACAGTATCACCCTTATTCTTTACATCTGGTATTTAACCCTCAATTCCCTTCTCTCACCTGCTGTTCTTTGGGGTGGCAGCTCAGATTTTTGCCTGCTGTGCCCCAGCTGGCAGGGAGGCAACCGCAGGTCTTCCCCACAAGCACTTTCTGCATGCTTCCCATAGGTTTGCCCCATCCCTTTGTCCCTTCTCATGGCAGAGGTATCAGATCCAGGTGATCTTTAAGGCCCCTTCCAACTCAAACCATTCTTTGAAGCTATGATTTGAAACTTCCAACACTCAAAGGAAGCTATTTTTATCCAGTCCTTCTGCCTCAAGCAGAGAGCTTCCATGAATGAGCCATCACTGAGTCATTGACATTTCAGGATTAAATCAAAGCAATTAGCCCTGCCTTTTGCAGCTGATTTTCACTGAGGTAACATGGCAACTAGACAAAGGTCAGTGCCCCGTGGGTATCACTCGATTCCCCTAAAAGCAAGTAAAGGATGAACTACAGCATTTTAATGGTGCAGAAAAATTACCTATTACACATCAATAGGTAAATGGAATCAAAACAAGAGCCTGAGATGACTCTCACTCTGTTGCACACCTGGTAACACAAGTTCTCCACATGAAAAACATCATCACTAAGTCACAGGTGCCCATGAAAAACAAACAGTTGGTGACAGAGGCTGCCGAAGGATCCACGTGAGATCTGTAGGGATATCACAGAACCACAGAAATGCCTGGTTAGAAGGAGCAGGAGAGTTCATCTCGTCCAAGTTGCAACACCAGGTTCATTTTCACCAAGCAAAGCCAGAGCTTCTTCAGCTCCACGCTCAAAATCCCTAGAAATGCTTTGTTCCAAGAAGGAACTGATAAAACCCCAGGGAAGTTTTCAAAGCTACTCGTGAACCTAAAAACTCACAGACACATAACTGACCTACCACAGAGAAATCAGGTTCTTTCCCTGAGGTTTCAGGAGGTGAATTTTAGCTCAGGTGCACCAGAAGCTGAGTGCACACACAGCCCATTTTCACCTGGTCCCAGAGCATCACTGATTCATTCTCATCTACCTCATTCACATCTCTTTCTGTGCCTGCTCAGGGATTGGGAAAATGAGAATGGGGTTGGATAAAGAGCCTAGGAGAGAGAATGCACTGGAGGCAGACAGGAGGCAGGCAGGTATGCAACCAGTGATGAAAAAATAACCCCCCAGATTCTCTCAAAGCCCTGTAATTGCAGTGAGTGTGGCCAGGTGCTCATCTGTAATCCCAGGAACTCAGCCACGGATTTGCAGCTGAGATCTAAAAGAGAATCAGCAGAACAGGAATCTCTAGGAAAGGCTTTGCACCTGTTTGCTGAAAAATCCAGCTATTGATTAGGAAATTTCTAGTTTCAGGAGAGCTTTTTTGCATATTCCCAGGATAAACTGAATCCCACTGCTGTGATGTCTGTGCTCTTCTGACACACTCACCTCACTGGGTCAGCTCAGAGACCCTTCATCCCCCCTCAGCATTCACAGAAGGAATAAACCAAGGTGCTCACGGAGAATAAAACTGCTGGTATTACTGATGCTGGATTCTTTTTCCCAGGAGAAACACGCAGTGAACACGGGAGAGATGAAGGGATTAAAAACAGATTAGGATGAAAAAAATAAATCCACACTGAGAATGGGTTTGTAGGTGGACAGGGATGACTTAACTATGTGAAAAGACCTTTGCAGGGAATCTTTTATCTCTCCCCAAAAAGGACTAAGAAGCAGCAAAATCCAGTATTCTACTGCTCCAGCCTCTCCCTGGAACTGGGCAATGCACTGAACCACCACAACTGCACTTGGATTTACCCCTGTCCCTTTTGAGACAGGCTTGGAAATAGGAAGCAGCTCCAAGTAGGACTCTGTTCCCTCATTTTCACACCAAACAAAAGCCTTCTGATTTTTGGGCTGCAGAGGAGGATTCCTGAGCCACAGGCAGCTCTGGTGGGAATGTGCATCTTCACACAGGCCTAACGAGAGGGAGAGATTTGGTAATTAATGACACAGCCATGGGGCAAGGGGGTGAGTTTTTACATGAGATTGATGTGGACTGGGAAATTCAGAAGTTTGGATTTGATGGCCAAAATGAACCAAAATGTGGGTCTGTGGGATCCTGTCTTTCGTTAATACAAAGTGTTCTCAATGAAGAATGAAAGGGGTTCTCTCTGCAAAGGCCTCGTGAGCTGGAGATGGGGTCACTGTCCCCACACAGTCCCATTCACTCAGACAGGTGCACCCTGTCCAGATCCCTGCAATCCCTCACAAGGTGTCACCATCCGCACCCTGAAAAGAAAAATAAGCCCTTGAAGAAAAGGGCTTCCCAAGTCAGAGGTCTCTCTCTCTCCCCCAGAGCTCCTGGAACAGAGAAAACTCCCACCAGAAAGGAACCTGTGAGGAGCTTTCTCTGGGAAAACACTGGGAAATCTCTCTGAAGGGCCCTGCTTCTCACTTTCCCTTTCATCCCCAGCCTTTTACTCTGCTGTCTTGCAAAGGGATAGGGTGTTCCCTCCTTACGAATCCTAAAAATCCATTTCCAGCAACCAAACTCCCGTTTTCCACACTGGTTCCCACACAGAAATTGGAGTTTTTATGTTCAAGTGTGTTAAGATCAGCCCAGAGACAACAATCCTTGAAATCCTTCTGCTTCCAAACTCTGCAACAGCTGCTCCAGTTGCAAAGCAGGAATCAGTGTGGAGCCTGGAGATCCTGCAACAAGTCCTGACTGCTCATCAAGTACTTTGAAATACACAAATGCTGATGTTTCAGGGATTACTGGCGTAATTTAGCAATTCCTAAATTAGATAAAAATTCTTAGAAATGAGAAGAAGAATCCCTAGGAAGTCACATCTAAGTTTAGTTAAAATGGTGATGATGCACTACCAAAGTAATCTCCTATTTTCTGTGTTTGTCTCATTTCCATTGCACATTTTCAGGTTTCCAAAGCTCTCTTTGCTCCCTGGCTGCCTGAGGATCCTCTGCCTTAATTCTTCTGTCACAGCATGGTCAGTGCTTTCCAACCACCAGGGGTTTGGGACAATACAACCACATTGGGCAAGGTTCTTCCTTCTTCTGTTTTCCCAGGGAAAACTCTTCATGAGACTTGAGGTTTTGTGTTTTCTTTAAATACTGAGTTTCTATTCCTATAATTTGCTTCAAACTACTGCTTCTCCCAGCACAAGTCTCATATGGAGCAGCATCTGGCCCTCTGTTATTCCCAGCACTGCAGAGAAAGAAGTCAGCATAAAGCAATCCGAGTTCTAGTGATTTTATGAATTTGTCCCAAGAGCTACCAATTACAAACTCCAAGAATAACATCTGAGGGGAATGAAAACCGCACTGAAAACAAAAAGAAAATATCTACTAAAAATCCATTCCCCTCCAATTTCCATGGGAAATCATATTTCTCAGCTTCTTCTCAGGCAGCTAAGAATGGCTGTTCTAATCTGGGTGTCAAGTCTGGATGTTGGGGTCCAGAACTGAGTAGGAGATTCCCTTTCCCAGGACAGCAAAGCTTGGGCAAAGCCTTGAACGACTGTCACAGCTGGAGAATTTTATTTGGATGAGGATGCAACTTGAAGTTCTGTTCTTCCAACCCACCGAAACTGTGAAGATTCACCACTCTATGAACAGCAAAGATACTTCCATGTCATGGGAGAGCACAGAGGGAAACGTAGAGAACCTAAATGTGACTAATTTATCGATTTAATTGTTCTGCAGAACACGAGCAACAGGCAGGTCACAGCTGAGGTGGTACTGCCCCACTGTTAACACACCTGTGAGTTATTCCTGTTACGTGGGAGCACCAGGAACATCTGCCAGGTACCGAGGGAAAACCCAACAGCTCCCGCCAGGGGACAGCACCCAGGCAGGAGACATCGGATGGATGCAAAGGGAAACAGTGCAGTGATGAACACCGTGTGTCCAGCCAGGAGCAATCCCTGCATCATCCAAGGGCAGGTTCTTTTGCTGGCTGATGAAGCTCCTTTGATAGGTTTGGTTCACCCCCGAATGGCTCCACATCCTCTCACAACCCACCCCTGCCTGGGAACAATGCACTGCCCTTCCCTCAGCTTTTCAGAGCAGCCCTGCCGAAAGCAGGCACCACCCTCCCTCGGGCAGTGCCCTGCTCTCCGCTAACACTCCACAGACGAGGGGACACGGGACCCCTCCCAGAACATCCTCCCCGTCGTGTCCTTGCCCCTGCCTCACTCCACCTTTTCCCATGCAGCGGGATGGGAACAGCTCTGTCCCAGAGCAGCCCCGGGTGCAGGGTCCCCCTCCAGCCGCGCAGCCCTTCCCCCGCGGGAGGCTCGGAGCAGCCGCGGGGACACACCCGCTTTACCTGCACTCTAAGTGACACCCTGTGGCTGGCAGGCGGAATGGCGGGTGACCATTCCCTCGGTGACACCGTCCCCGAGGTTCTGTGACAACAAACAGAGGCTGGAACCCGCCGGGCCGCAGAGAATCTCAGGTGTGCAGCGACTGCCGAGAACAGCCCCGTTCCACCTTCGCTGTTTCAGCTCAGCCTCCCAGCTGTCTGCATGGAAAATGGGTCATAAGGCACAATAAAACGAGAAATCCCAATCCACAAGAGAGTGCCCACACTGGATGCAGCTGGGTGGGATTTCTCCTCTCATTTTGAAACGGTCAGATGAGGATTTGTAATGTATTTAATTCTTTCCCTTCCCCATCTGCTCCTGAGCCATTCCCTCTTCCTCCCCGGGCTCCAGAAGCACACAGTTTTGCAAGTATCATCTAATTCCAAACTTGTGGAAAGAAATGGACTTCAGTCCCTCTGTTTGCCAGCTGGAAGTCACTGCCAGCTTAGACAACAGCAAGTTCAGAGAGGTGGATGGGGCAGCTGCCTCAGGGAAAGAAAGACTCACAAAAAAGCCTCCAAAATAATGCGGGCAATCCTTTGTTTGCTGACCCTCCCCAAGGCCCAAGGTTAAAAGCCCTCTCCAAGATGTGCCATTGCTCAGGTCTGACTGACTTTGGTGAAGAATCAGGAAGGTTTGGTGCAGAATCGCAGCTGCACTTCCAGTTCTGGTAAAGTCTGGGTGGAGTTTGCCTCAATAGCCAAGCCTAAACTGAAGAGAGCCCAAATCAGTTACAACAGGACCACAGCAAAACCACCTCATAACTCATTAGCAAAGAACAAAAGTACTAATCAGCGCTTAACTGGCTGGAGAAAAGGTCCTTGAATGCTGACTGAAGTAACGTTAACAATCTCCTTATTTTACTACACGCCATTAACTTGTGTTCTGTGCTCAATGAAGGAATCACACATTTCACACGATGACAGTAGTGGGAGGAAGACAAATGGATTCTTCTCATTCCTCCTAGTAAATATTTTTTCCAACACTCCAACATTCCAATATTTTTCTTCCAAACTGCAAAATCAGAGCCATCTCGTACCACAAATGATACTTCACAAAGGAAAGGAAAAAAAGAAGAAAAACTTGAGGGCAACCAAGTCTGTGTATGACTGAAATCCAGAGCCTCCCACTGTATTTGTGGAAGATGTGTATATTTGTGTATTTGTGTTTCTCTTGCAAAACCAACAAAAGAAAATGCACAAAAAATGGTTGAAATCTTAATCTGGATCCAGAGCAATTGGAGACAAGCTGACTTAATCAGCTGCAGATTTGATCTCCTCAGAGAGAACCTTTACGAGCTTAAATTACGTTTTATTTCCTCCCCCAGAATTCCAATTCTGGACTTCTTTTTTTCCACTGTTGTGTTTGTTTCATTTCTCATCAGTCTCCTTCCTTTAACTTTCACATACTCTCGACTTCCTAGCTGAAAATACTGTGGTTTACCCCCCAGGATGGCTAATACATGGCTACTGCAAGGCTACAAACTTTTTTTAACAAAAAAAGAGTCCTTTTTCTAGTGACTCCATAAATAAAATTGGCTACAAAACATTTATTCTTATCCCAAATTCCCTGCCATTGAACAGTGGGACAAAAGCCTTCTGGATATCTAACAAGGTTACAGAAGACAGATGAGGTGACAGTAGTTTTAGGGTTTCATAGTAATTTTTGAGTCTGGAAACACACATGCGTACCCACAATGGGCATTTTATTTCTCTCCAGTAATGATAAAAAGGTCACCAGAATTTAATTCTCTGTCTTTTACAGCAGGACTTTGCTTTTAAAAATGCGGCCCTTTAGAAATGAAGCCAGAAAAACCTCTGGGGAACAAGCAAGTCATGTGAATGTGATCAACAGAAGTGGTCAAGACACTGAAATACATGAGATAAAACACAGTGAAAATGTTAATTGAGCCTCTAGGCCAGCCACTTGTAAAAGTGCACATTTCTGTAATTATCAGGACAGCGCTTGCCCACAAAATACGAACATGACTCTGAGACCAGTGATTTCCTAGCGAAGCTCATGTTTTATACCCAGGCTGGAGCCACATCTCCACAAGAACTTTGAACAGTAATTAATCAGAAAGAAAAGCAGCAAAGGTTAGACCTCCATAAAAGAATGGAGGTTTAACCTACGAAAATTATCTCTTTTAAAAATGGAATCATCCCTTTAAACCCTTTCAAAAGAGGGGAAATGCAAACCAGAAGAGCTGTTAATTCCCTTCTTCACCCTTCCCGCAGCGCACGGAAGATTATTTCTCCGTGTTCAAGATGAGACAACCATGAACAGCAGGAATTTTCCTCTCAGTGTGGAGCAAGCCCTGCTAACAGGTACAGGTGTGATCTGTGTGCCAGAGAGAAGATCCCACGCCCATCCATGGGAACAACAGCCCCTCTGCTAAGCCACCAACCCTCTCCAAAGCATTCCCAGCAGGCAGCTGGTTGTAGGGCCAAGGAAAAAGTGCTGCACACCCCCTCAGAACAAGGAGGAACCAAGGCCCCATCAGGGCAAGGTTAGCAGTGATTATGTGCCCGTTTTCAGCAGCACAGTCCCCAGAGAAGGTGAGGAGGATGCTTTCTGTGATATCCAAAATGCTCTTGTGAAGTGGCTATTTCAGTCAAAGAGCTTCCCCACACCGAGGGAGAGCAGGATTTGCAGGCAGGGAGTTGGAGCTACAGAGACCTTTTGTTCCTGCTGATCACAAGAGCAGTTTGATCTCAATCCCCACGTGTGGGATCAGTTCAGCACAACACACGGCCAGGGATGACTGTGGCTGCCTGAACACGGGCATTGGATCACTTGTCACTGAGCATCTGCAACACCTGCGTGGCCTGGGAGAGAAAACACAAACCTACAACAGGGCTGGGCCCTTTGAAACAGGGACAAAATGCCCCTGGGCGTATCAAACAGCACTATCACCTCAGCTGAGCTGAGCTGCACATTTAGGCTGAGCTCAGTAACTCCCTAGGCTTCGCTCCTTTTGTCAATCAGAGCTCCACTGACTTGTATTAGAGCTTAAATACTTAAATTAGCTGCAGATATTACCTAGATTCGTGTGGTTTTGATCTGCAGGAGCTTCTAAATGCCTCCAGCTCCTGCCTGCGGCCCGGAGCAAAGCGAGCAGCCCATGACGGACGGGTGTCACCACAGGACACCCCCTGCCACACCAGGTGTTTGAGACAAACTCAGATCAGTTGAGGCTACAAAAGTCAACACATTTTGTCCATCAGATGAACATTGAACCCTGGATTTTCCCCTTGCACAGGGAAATCTGTAGGGGAAGTGCTAATGTAGCCATACTTTAGCTTGTAACACGCTCTAAGTCCGTGCTTGCATGACTGCTTTTTAGCAAGCAGCAAAAACAGACTCATTACAGGCCATTTGCTGAATTAATCAAGCTTCAGGATATCCTAATAAGTGAATTAACATGTTTCCTAAAACAAGACTAAAAGCTTCACACCGTCAAAGCATAAACACATCTAGAGGGCAGCAATGATATTGTCATTTTCCGCTAAATATAGAACCTCAGCAGAGACAAGTGCACAGTCACACACTGCACCAACACAGACTTTTTTTTCCCCTGTTTCTTTTAATTTTCTTTCCCCTTTGAGAATAATACATAAGCTTTGGTATAAAACTGCAGAGTTGTAAGTGGATGGCATAATTTTCAGATCCTTGGTCAAAGAGCATTTTGCCCATAATCACAAATCATACTGCAGGGTAACCAGAGCGTGATTTGTCAACATGACTTTATTTCCCAAATAAAGAGGGAGAAAAAAAACCCCAATGTATCACCCAAATAACAAAGTGTCAGGGATGAAAAAGCCTCACAGACTGACAGACTTTGGTTTATGGATGCAGCTGAAACTTATCTGAGTCACTCAGCAGCTCCCAGGAGACACAGAGAAAGGCAGACCCAGGCACAGAACCACCACGGGAATTTCTTGCAGTTAGGATGGAAATATTTGATGCAAACAGTTTATTCTAGTGTGGCAAACAGGAGGAGAGGTTTTTAAGCTCAAGTTCTTACTCTTAAAAGGGGCTTTTTTGCCTTAAATGCTTTTTCATTAAATTTTGCTGGCATTGGCAGGGTCTGACAGCATTCCCCATCCGAGCTAGAGTGAACATCAAAGCATGAGAGGTGACAGGATGGACACAAAGCAGGGGAGGTGCATCCAAAGCCTCTGATGAGCTGATCTGTGGAGGAACCTACCTGTCTGATTTTGTCTGGAATTCCATCCCTACATGCACAGAGACCACACTGAGGTGCAGAAATAGCCCCATGAGTACCAAAAGTTGGCCATGGATCAGTGTCTTGTGCTTCTCTGACTTTTTCATAAGCTTTTCATACAGTTTGGGCACTTCCCAGTCTGGATTTGCCACTGTCTACAATGCAAAAGCTTTCCTTGACAGGGAATGCTACTGGGTTCATTCCCTCCAGCTGATGAGCTGCTTTCAGGAAATTGGTGGGAAATTGGAATCTTTGAGAGCCTGATTTCTAAAACTGATAAAGAAATCACTGAAACTGATCCAGAATTTTTAGATGCTTTCAAACGATAAATAAACTCAGAGATATACAAAATATACTCACAGATATACAAAATACATTCACAGATACACAAAATATACTTACAGATACACAAAATCAATGCGAAGATAAGCTGTAGTTCCTAAAAGGTGGCAGCTCCCAAACATAGGATACATGACAGTTAATAAATAGCTGAGTTACAACCTAGAGCTGGATAAACTCTCGGTAGAAGAAAGGCAATGCAAGGTGCTTTTTCGAAATTGGTCTGATTCTGCTCTCAAAAAAAAAATCAGTATAATATAACAAATCATCATTTCTCCCTCTGCCTCATCAAAATGCAAAACAAAACAGAACAAAACTACACGTCCTAGGCAGAAATCTTATGTTGATTCAAGCCTTCTCCTATCAGCCCTTCATTTTGAGCTGTATTATTCACCTCTGAGATGTGCAAGATCCATTTCCCATTCTTTAATCAGTTGTCTGTGCTTATTTTATCATCTGCACAGGGAACACAGCCGAGGTTTTCAGCACAATGAGCCTCATCACAAATGAGGCAGCCCACAAATCAACTTGGGGAAATCATGCAAGTGGTCAGAACGTGTCAGTACTTGGTTTGCCCAAATTCTGGACGTGTTCTGCATGCAGTAATTATATTTTTCAAATGCCAAAAGAGATTGCACCTGTGTATCCAAACCTTAACCTGCTGCCCTACTGCCTTCCCAAGTTTTAATCACTTAAACGGTTATTTCCCAAGGAGCTGCTGATTCCAAAAGTTGATCAAATTTTGATACAATCCTTCCCTCTGTTTTCTGCACTACAACTTGGAGGAAGTACACGCATGGAAGTGTCTAAGATCAATTGGAAGTAGATACTCACATTTTATGCTGAAAAGATAAAAACATCCATTCCCTCAGAAAATAATGCTTCAGAATTTTAATAACACATTTCCATCAGTCTTTAATTAACATGCCAACGTTTCAAGAGCAGAGAATTTAAGTTATTAGCACTGCAATACAAGCATCAGCCACCAGTGAGGAGAGGAGCAGGGAAGAACTTTAAATCAGGTCACTGATAAACTAGTGAAAGCATCAACACAGTTTATAAAAACAAAACTGGGGTATTCAATACTTTTTTTTTCTTCCACACACAGGGAAAACATTTAAATTCTCTCCACTGTGTTTGTGATAGGAATCAGTCATAATGCAAGGTTTGGTTTTTTTTTTTTTGCTTCCTTTCCTCCCGTCTTTTGGAGAAACAAAAATCAAGTGGTAAAAATATTGACTTCCCCACTAAAAAGAAAGAAAGGGAAAGAAAAATAAAGGGCAAAATTCTTGTAGGATCCATTCTGACACACTTGCTCCTTTCTGAGCTGCCTTTAATTCTCAGAAATTTTCCTCTGGTCTCAGCTGAGACTTGTCAAAGTAGTGAACTACCTGCTGTGATCAAAGCCAGCATCACCCAGCCCGTCCCATGCTCCCACCTATCTCATTGCAAAGAGCCCAGGTCTGAGCTTAGAGGGCTTGAGGATGATTTTGCAGCTCTCTGAGGCACCCTTTTACTCTGCTCCAAGTCTGGTCCCTAAGAACAACCCTGGCAGAAGACTTTGTTTCAGAAAGCAAATGAACCAAACTTCTGGCCACTCATCTGACCACGACACCCAGAGCTGGGGAAAGAATAAATTCACTTTCTATAAGTTTAAGATCTAAAACATCAGGTTCATTCTTTTACAGGACTTAAGGAGAATGCTGGCCCCACAAAATTAACATTACCTGCAAATTAGACCACCAACACCCGAGCAACAGTTCAGAGTGAAACGTGGAATGAAATTATCCCTACAGTCAAAACCACACTGAAAAAACGAGTGACAAACAAGTGGGTGCACATATTTGGAATGAGTATGTTTAAAAACTCTTAGTGAAAGGTCCAAAGAGTATTGACAGATAAGCAAAAGGAAATGAGTGCCTGGGTCCCACAGCCTGAATAATAAATTTGGAGTGACTCATCACGATTGTTTACCTCGAAGAATAAAGCATCCAGGAGATTTCTAAGGAGCCCCCGCGCTCCCTCGCTTTGAATATTATTTGCCTCCTAATTTCCTCTCCTGTCTCCCTCGCAGAGCTGATGCAGCTCCAGCCTCAGCAGCCAGTCCCTGATGAAGTTGCTGAAACAGATTCCAGACCTCAGCCTTCTTTCTGTTTGTGAGCTACAACTCCCAGCACGGTTTGAACCCCTGCTCACACAGCCAGCCTGGAAAAGGGACCGGCCTTTCAAAATACACTTTTTAAGTGTTGGGACTGAGTACTTCATGAGCCAAAGGATCTTTAATTATCCAGGTGGCTGAAGCACCGCTACAAACACGCCGAGCTGTACGTAGCTACACGAAGGCACAAAGCACAACATACCCTCCTCAGACTGCAGAGGATATTTTCTGTCCAGATCCCCCTAAATGTACTTCAGCAAAGAGGAGACAGTGTCCACAAGTCTGCACTTTTGAGAAATCTGCATCATTCCCGGCAAGAATTCTGAATATACAGGCTGGAATGTGGAGGAAATGTTGATTCCCAAGCAAGCAATTTTTTTTCTTTTATTATTATTTTTTTTCTTTAATGGAAATATATTTTGGGTGTCCCCAGGCGCCTTCTGAACACGAGATCTGCGGGAGAAGGCAAGGAGTTTGTACTTACTCGTGGTGTTGTATTTGATCCCATTGAAGAACTCCGGGCAGGGTCTCTCCACGAGCTCCCCCGCAGAGGTTCTGGGCCAGCAGGTCCCGATCTGATCCGTGGTGGCATTGCAGTACGGACCTGCGGTTCAAACAGCGAGACAGAAAGGGGAAAACAAGCAGCTGAGAAAGCACAAAAGCCACACACTTTGCATCACAAAACAAACCGAATCTCAGCACTTCTGAAGCTTTCCCCGAGCCCTGCACCAGGTAACATTTCCTACCATCAAAGCCCAGGAAAGGGGCAGAGGAACTCTCTAAAAAAGTCTCGTGTAAACGATCCAGGAGGCTGCAGTTCACATCAAATTCTTCTAAGATGAACTGAGAGATGGTCACATCCATTATTCCCCCTGGGACTGCTGGACTGGATCAGGCTCCTTCACCCCTTTCTGGTTATTTTCTTTTCGTCCCCTCTTCTTTTGTCCCTTCCTGGAGCCAAGCGAGCATCAAGCTGCGGGCACCCCGCAGTCTCGTGTGTGCGAGCCTCTCCCGCTCGCAGCGTGCTGGCAACTTGGCCGAGAGTCTGCGTCTGCCTGTGCAGTTCAGCCCTCCGAGCTCTTCTTCCCTTTAAATCCAGCGGCTCGGGAGCCAATGGGATCGGGCTGAGCCCGGAGTGAGGGGCTCACGTCTCCTCGGTGGCCCCGGGCTCGCAGATGCCGCCTCACTTCGCCAGAGCGCTGTGCTGCTGCGTCTCCCTCCCTCTTCTCCCTCTCCCTCCCTCCCTCTGACACACAGAGACAGTTTTATTGTCAGCGCCGGCGATGAGCACTTTTGCAAAAATACTCGCTGCAAATTAAAGCCAGGGAGAACAGGAAAAGCCATCAGAGGAATAGAACTCCCCGGGGGTTTTTTTTGTGCAGCAAAGCAATCCCTGCCTTTGCTGCGTGGAACTGAGGATGAGCAGGGATGCTTGGGCAGGGAGGGAGAAGGAGGGACCCGGTCCAGGAGCTGCAGTGCTGGATGCTGGGCAGGCCTCGAGAAAGAAGAGAAATAATAAAAGCAGGGATGAAGGAGATGATCTGATAGAAGAGAGGCGTTGGAATAAGGGAATCTGAAGTAATCATACAGAAGGTTTGGGCTGGAAGGGACCTTTGAAGATCATCCAGTTCCTACCCCGCTACCCTGGGAAGGGACATTTTCCAATAGGTTACTCTAAGCCCTGTCCAGCCGGGTCTGGAATAAAGAAATCTGGAATAATGACCCACAGAAGAGGCAGAGTGAGGAAAGTAGGGAAAGGTTGGGAGCCCTGCCTGGGTAGGTTACTCTAGGGAACACATCCTTCAGCCACTCACATGGATGGGATGGGGTGTTCAGAGCAGGACAAGGCACGGAGGGCTGTGAAGCAAAGGATGGATCATTCAGGGGACAAGGAAGAAAATAAATGCCTCTCATTTTCCAGTGATAAGAGAGAGCAAGGTTTTCAGAAAGGATGAGCACCCAGACTGACCAGGAGCAAGGAAACCCTGGTGTGGGGAGAGAGGGAAGAGCAAAGGGCTTGATGAACTGAGGTCAGTATGGGACACGATGAGAAGGGTCTCGTGAAGGAGAAGGAGGAGAAGTTTGGAAGGAGCTGCTCAGAAGGTTGGTCAAAAAAAAAATCAAAGCTCAGCAGAATGGGAACTGGGTGAAGTTCTGCACTCTGGGACGTGCTGGAGAGCAGCTCAGACCTCACCAGCCTTTCTGACTTGCTACATCAGGCTGTGAGGAAATCCCTAAAAAAAAAGTGTTGCTAAGGAGAACCATTCATGATCACAGATCCAAAAGCATTTTGGGAAGCAAACACAAAACTGACTTGTAAGGGAGTAGACCAAGATCAGTAGATATGGAAGTGGCAGAGAGGAATGCAGAAACAGAAGGCAAGGACAGCAAAGAAGCTTTGACAGAACGAAATGGATCCCAAAATGAAATATTTACAGTCTGTTCACAGCTTTAGATCGGACACGGTGCTTACACTGAGCTCAAAGCAGTGGTACAGGACTTCCTGTAACATCTGTCTCCCACTCTGCAAAGGCCTGCGCTTTCCTTTTATTCATATTTAAGATTGAAGGGCTTTATTCTTTACTGTTGAAGGACCAAAAGAATTGTGGCATCCAAAGAGAGGGAAAAAAAATAACTGGGTTAGAACAACAAATAAATTAACAACATGCACCGAGGAGAGAAGTAGCCAGGATCTTATTTTGCCATCTGGGAATCTGGAGATTTTTTAACATTTTCAGATTGCAATGGCAGAGAGGGGAGGAGTGCCACTGTGGTTTTGGGACAAGTATTTTCATTTGAAATATGGAAAAACCCACAAGAATAACAAGTGCACTAACTCTCTAGACACTGTGATATTCTGAGGCAAGTGAATGCATCTCTCTGCTTCTCTCTCTGGAGCCTTGATCTCCTTCCCAAACTGCAGCCCTTCTTGAGACATCTCGATTGCAAAAAATTAACCCTCTCCAACACCACCAGATCTCTTTGTCCCATGCATCTCTAACCCCAAAAAGCAGGTGAGAACATTTTTTTAGCTTCAGTCACTTAACGTGCCCACCACCAACCTACTGCTTGGCTTTGAACAGGGCTTTGAGGAGAAAACCCTTTTTCTTGAACTTTCAAGAGCGAGGGATAAAGGGTGCTCTAAACTTTCTTCTCTCCCTCCTGACAGTGCAGTTGAGCTCATGAAATTCCTTTTTGCTCCTCAAGCAGAGCCTCTCAGTGGTGGCTTTGAAACCTTCTCACAGGACAGCATCTGAAGGTGCCCAGGGGCACCACGGAGCCCAGTGGCCACTCCCACGGAGGCAGGACTGAGCAGTCAGCAGCACACTGGTCCAGGATGTTGTAATTTTTTTTTTTTTTTTTCTGCTTCTGCCGCCTCTCTGCAGGAGAAAAATCACACAGCCTGGCCAAAAGTCTTCACTTCTCACCTACTGCCTGCCCTGTCTATTTTTTCACACTGTTTGTTCAGCACACTGGAATAAAAATGCTGGTTGGAGGCTTTGGGCACTGGAGTTTCCTGAATTTTTTGAGGAATGCATCACTTCATAAATAACAAAAAAGAATGACCGTTTCAAAAAAAAGTGACTACTTTTAAATTTGGTAAATGTTTCACGTTCCTAAATGCTGCCCTATGTTTTCCAGCACAAACATTTGAAGATTTTTCAAATGGTTCAAATATTAGGGAGTTGAACACTAAGCTGGATTTCATTTCAATTCTGTTCTTTATAGTGGTTAACACCTGAAACAATAGCCCTGAATTAAACTAAATATTTTTTCAGGATTAGGAGAATGATTTCTTCATTTAGATGAGAAGAGCTAGCAAATCTTCAATCTAAACTGATTTCCATCTTCTCAGTTCAAACTTTAGAAAATCAGAAGCAGTACGTATGGTACAGATAACCCTATTGAGTCCCATATATTTAATAATCAAAAAACTCCACTTAAAAATAAATATAGAGGGGATGAAGGAATTGCTGAGGAGTAAGTCTGAATGAATGAAGTAATTTACTGTTCCTCAGTCCACAAAACAGCACCATTCTTTAATAACCCCAGTTCTAATGTGACCTCTTGATGAAAAACTACTTTTGCAGCTTTCCCTGGGTACAATTAACCACTTCATCAAAGTTTCCCTCTGACTGGATCTAGGCAAACCCTGACTGTGTCAGTTGGACTCACTTGATGTGAAAAGGTTGTTCTTTATGCAAGAAGCAAATTCCATTAAATGAAAGACTGACAGAAATCCTGCAGCTGCCGCCACCGCTGCGTCCCTGCCGATGCCATGGTGCACATGAGACAAATCAGACCTTGCCAGGCAGCAGAGATCTGCCTTAGGAATTCCTCAGCATCCCAAGAAAGCTGGGATTTGGTGCTTGGCAGGCAGAAAAACTTTGTCAGCTTCAAAGCGGGCTTGTTCCTATGTGCTGCTATTCACTGCTTGGTTTGGGTGCATGTGCAAGGTCCTGGAAGAGAACAAGACAGACAAATAAACCTGTCCACACTCACAGAGCTCAGTAAGACCCTTTTAAGAGGACATATTAAAAGGTCACCTACAGCTCTTCTGGGAAAGAAACGAGCTCTGCTCATAAATGGCAATGGAAACCTCTGTATGGCAGCCCTCACACCATCATTACACAGCTGCTTTCTTAATCTACAACCCACTCCAAGCCACAGCTGAGGGAACTAGCCAGAGCACAGCTTTTAGTTTGCCCCTCTAGCAGTGAGTAACAAGGATGAGCTGTGCTTATCCAGCAACACCAAAGCCCTATGCTAACTCAAGCACCCACTGTGTGTGTTTGAGGATGGTGGAAGGAGCTTCAGAACCCTCTGACTGCTCCTCAGACACTTGGTCTACACAAAAACAAGAGACCACTGCGTATTTCAAGACCCAGGATGAATATTGGGGTGAACAGAAAAAGGAAAAAGAAAAAAAGCCCCAGCTCTCCTCATTTCCCTTCTTCAGAGGAAGAAAAGCCACTGTATTCAGCCTCCCCCTCCCACTACAGGGACAGTTTTATCTCTCATGTTCTCTATCTGTCCATGTGAAGAACTCCTGCTCCCAGGGCACAGCAGTCACCCCTCTGTTCTGCTTTGTACCACAAGGCTCAGGACAGGAAATGCACATCATCCATCAAACAACCTGGTGACACCAATGTCCTCTGTACCTCAGTGCCGCTGGCTCTCAGGAATTTTACCTCATCAATGTGGAAGTGTGACAGAGTTCCAGTCGCAGTGTTGGCTCATCAGGTCTCTTCCTGCTAACCCAGGTGTATATACCCACATCCAGGCTCATCATCTCATGAATAAACTGGGCTGTGAGCTCAGTCATGGACCTGTTACTTCTAAACATGAGGAGGGTTTCAAAGAGCACAGTGCATTTTTCCTCACGTCCTTTTTCTCTCTAAAAATTTTCTCTCTAAAAAGTGTCCCCCAGTAATACTGCATTATTGCAGTGCCCCTCTAGCATCTGACTTTCAAGTTACTGGGACTCTTCAGCAAAATGCAGTATTTTGAGGAAGGTAGAAATTTACCAAAGTGGCTTCTGGGCTGCAAAGCTCAAGGCTCTCCTTCTCAACCCGCACTGCAAAACTGCTCTGACTGCACTTTTCAAATGCAGTGCCAACACGACCATGAGCTGGTAGAATATTTATCTTCTCTTCCCATTCCAGGTATGTAAAGGCAATTTTCAGAGTGGGAGCAGGTTCAGACCAAAGGGAGCAAGGTAATTCAAGCAGCAGGAGACTGAGGACAGCTTAAAGATCTCCACAGACAGCTCTAGAACTGCCGTGGCAATGTCATAGATGGCTGATTTCTCTGCCACACCACACCGTGGCTCCTCACAATGAATTTCACTCTGCTACAGGAGCAGACTGCTAGAGAAAACCCTTTCTCAAACTGAGGACTACACTTTCAATCAAACTCTGGTCCTTTGTGCACGTACTTGAGACCTACACTGAACGTGCAGAGTTGAAATTTGCTGTAAGTGGAGAGGAAGATCAGACACAGATAAATAGAGATCTTTGTTTCAGCTGATGGACTCATTTGTTAGAAACAGGAGACATCCTTTATCGCTAGAAATGAAGTATGGCTCTACTGAGCAAAGATAAAATTAATAAATGCAGGTCTGTGGTGATGAATCTTCGCAGCTTCATTGATGCTAGAAAATATTTACTGGGGCTGTAAAAAGATCCAACAGCATAAATAATAAATGGCTTGTAGCCGTTAATTATTTATGCTGTCGAATCAATATATTTCACTATAACATCGATATATTTCTTTTGGCACATTAATACACTTGTCATTCTCTTCAGCTATAAAACCTGCACGAGTGAATCATGTTACGTGAGACAAATGATGAGACACTGCAAGGAGATTACAGGAACACAAAACACACAAAAGAAGCAACCTCGACACACTAATAAACTGCCAAAGTTATTTTTCTTGAAGTGAGCAGTTTCAGATGAATGAGCAGAACATCATCTACTGCATAAGAGCAGAGCAGCATTCCAGAATAACTCTGATTTTATACATGGTCAAACTGAGAGTCAGAGCTTCACAGACACACAAGAACACAAAGGAACCCATTTGATATATTTATCTATGCCTGGCAATGGCCTGGTGCTCTGTTTGCAGCATAAGCACAAAAAATAGAAAAAATAAAGGGGGGTTAAGTCCCACCTGAACAAATGATGTCCGTGATGATGTGTATCATTAGTCCTGCTCTTTCTGTTATGGACAATGGGAGCACTGCCAAATAAGATGCAAAGATTCAGTAGTCTTGTCCTGTTCCCCTTCTCACAAGACATCAGCCACAAAACTCTTTGTGGTTTAATTCAGGATGTGCCAAACTTTTTCTCTCCCTGCCTCCCACTCTGCTTTGTGGTGCTGCCTTTCAGTGCATGCTGGGAGGATCTGAGCAGTCATCCCATGCATCATAAGCTGGGAGGACGTACAGAAATAAAAGGCACCAAAATGTTCAGAAGTCAATCCCTCATTTCCTCTGGAAGCTCACAGGCACTGCACAGTGACTGATTTTGGAATATCAGGTAGCTCAGAAAGCAGAAAGAGAGAGAAATAACACATGATCATGCTGCCCAGTACCCCAGCTCTGCAAATGACCCAGATCAGGCGCCACCAACAAAACCAGCCTGCTCCAAACTGCCACGATCGAACCAGCACGGCTTCCTCAGGAACTTTAACAGAAGAAGAAAGAGAATTAATCCTTTGGGGTCTGGGCCCTGCCTTCATGGCCCAGCACACGTGGTAGCTACAGTGTCATGACTCCCAGTTTTAAACCATCCAACTCAGATTTGCTTGGGGGTTTTTATGAGGAGCAGCATCACTATGGCTTTGGGACCCTGGGCTCGTGGCTTCCGCACTCCTTTGGGCATCTCTGCCCAATCCAAGTGCAAAACCCAGGACTTGGAACAGACTGAAACACTGCAGAGTTGCCAGCTCTCAAGGTTGCTCTGACTCTCTGCTTTCCATGAGTTATCAAAGCTGCCACTATAGGCAAGAAGGATCTAAACTCTGGTTCAACAGCCCAGAAGGGTGTGACCTGCAAGACCTGAGGGACTCCAGCATATCTGGAATAGCCACATGAGGCTGGCAGAGAAACTCAGGACCTCGGGAAGATCCATCCCTTCTGAAGCAGCAGCCACAGGGCAAACATTTTGTCCTCAGGCATCTCAAATGTCCTGGGACACCTGTGGATATTGGACTGGGCAAAAACTGGGTGTCCCATAAAAGGGACGAATCCCACCAGAAGCATGTCACAGGGGAGACTTCCACCATTATTACTCAGACTTTACTCTATGTCGTAGATTTTTATTCCTTGGGTTACCTAATTTAAATCCTTTACAAATGTGGGAAAC
Organism: Oreocharis arfaki; assembly: GCA_013398015.1. Lineage (NCBI taxonomy): Eukaryota > Metazoa > Chordata > Aves > Passeriformes > Paramythiidae > Oreocharis > Oreocharis arfaki. Next base: position 141,488 of record VZRR01003630.1, on the reverse strand, counting down.
CTAAAACACAAAGAGGAACACAAGCAGTCACCTTGTAGAGCAACTGAAATTTTCCTGACAATCTTCTTCCCCTTGGTTGAACTGTTATGTTTGTAACATCTTCAGAGAGGAAACAAATTCTGGACACATCACAACTTTTATGGTGTCCTCAGTGCAAATGTTTCCAGAGATGCCGATTAACTGAGGTGTGCAGCCAACAGAAAAAAAAAAACCCCAATTTTTGTAATATGATTCACCTGATGAGATTGATTTTGCCCCCAGCTCTAACCAATACCCTGAGCAGATCTTTGCTGTCTGTAGGAGGAACCAACTTGGATTGATGTAAATGTCTGCATTAATCAGATTAATCCCATTCCAGATGCCCAGAACAAAGAGCAAATTGTTTGCTGAGCTCTTCCCCACTGGCCCACCTCATCTCCCTGGAGTGTTTGGCAACTGTAATCCCATGACTTCAGGCCGATCATTTAATGGGAGAGTAAACAAAAATATTTCAAATCAAACACATCAGGAATAAATACGAGAAGGAAAATGCCCTGTTAGAACAGGACTATCCCAATGCCAGCAGCATTATGTTCAGAGATTCTGTGTCTTAGATCTAATGTAATTATTTACCAGAGGAAATCAATGCAACACAAACACTGTGTAACAGATTTGCATCTCCCTGCAGCCACCTGATTATTGTAAGGACTGCGGGACACTCAGCAAAATTAAGTGGAAGGAATCCTGAGCAGAATACTGACTCGGAGAACTGAGACAGTGGTTCTCAAACACATCATTTTCAACAGACAGTGGGGAGGATCCAGTCACACCAGACACCAGCTGGAATGATTAGGCATGAAAATGGATTATCATAATATTATTATGGCCATGATAACCGAGGAAAAAGAATGTAATGAATGCCTGATCTGTGATTTTCAAACCGCTACCGCACGCGTTTGCAGCCCCAGAAGAACAGAGTGGATGTCAGAACATTAATTCTGTTGCAATAGTTTGTGCCTGCATCTGGAGTCAGTGACCTCACATAATTTTGGATACCTCCTGGGATAAAAAATCCCTCTACCCCTCTCTAGTTCTCCTCCCTAGCTTGGCTCATTACACTTTGATGTTTTTACCACCAGGGCCAGTATTTCTGATTCTGCAGCACCTCAGGGCTTGCAGAGTTTAGGGTATTTGAGAAGTGCACAGAGGCAGAGGGATTCATCTCACCTAATTCCAGCCACCTAAAATTTGGGTGTCTAGATTACACCAGGTTCTCTAACAGTCTCCAGGAAAACGGCCACGTTCAGAGAAGGATGATTCATTTAATTTGGAGACAAATACCTCCTTCAAATTTACAACTCTTAGATATTCTGCTTAGCAGGAAGTTATTCACCCCAAGATACATTTGCACTTTGGAAAGAGCTCTCACCTGCCAACACATCACATACCTGAGATGGGTATTGGAGTTTTTATCTACATGTCAGGCAGAAATAGAAAACTAGGTCTTTAATGCTGCTTTGAAATGCACACATATTTGTTCAAACACTGTGTTTTCCTTGGGATTTTATTGATTTTGTATAAAGCTTACAGAACCTTGTTGTTCTAAAACATCCATTTCGAGCCAGCTGTAAATTGTCTGTGTCCATGTTATGGCTAAGAACTTTCACAGTGAGTACAAACCTTGGAAAACAGTTTAAAGCCTCAAAAGCCAAGTTTTTTTTCTGTTCTTATCAAGACTTTGGATATGCAGATCTCAATCTATAACTGCTTCCATCAGTGGATTTTTACAAAAGCCGTGGATCAATCCACGAGAACGCAAAGCAAAACAGCCGAAAACTGAAATAAGCACCAACATTGAAACAGATTTATTTCAGCGTAGATGTAAAACGTGAGTAAATATCATCAAGTAGCTGATAATGGGAGGGATATTTTAATAACAGGTGCAGCAAAAAATTAATCCTGGGAAGTGTGGCACTCCCAATCTGCTTGACAGCATAGCTGGGTTTCTTCCCCCACGATGTGTTAATGTGGTTTTTTATTTGGAAAACTGCACGTCTCAGCCCGATGATTATTAAAGAATGAGTTTGGGGAAAACATGTAACATTCTGATTAAACTTTTGTCACTCACACGCTCTCACGCCCAATTGCAAAAGGAAGATAACAACATCTTACTGCTAAGCAAGTGCTCTTCTCTTCATCAAATCACCACGTTACCCTTCCAAAATCTCCCTCCACCCCTCAGAGTGCCCATCCATGATGTTGCTAACTGCCAGTTATCAATAAGCAGATGTCAAAATCTCTAATGACTGGGAAAAAAGATTATTTCTCAGCATTTCTTCCCTTTCCCAGTTAATAAGATCATCGGAATCATCCTTTGCAGCAATACTGAGGGCAACAAGGACCTGGTCATCACAGCTCTACCTTTGGGGGCTACAAAACGAAGAAATAATAATTATTAATTTTCTTTTGAAGAGATTATTTTGGCAGTTACTGCATCCTGAATACTAAGAATTATTTTTTGTGCGGACCAAGTTCTTTTCATTTTCAATTCCTGTAAAGTTATTAGATATAAAAGCTATTATTTTATCTCTCAAGTTTATCTCCTTCACGCAAATAGCCCTTTTTTTCAGCTGGAAATAATGAAGGAATACACACATTATTTCACTCACAAGAGGTTTTTCAAGTGCTGTGGAATTCCTCTGGATCAAAGGACTAATGTAAGCAGGGTATAATTCAGCCCTCACAGGGCTGGGAGCTCCTACCTCTGAAATATGCAGCAGATATTTTTGCCTCTGGCTTCTAGGCTGGTCTGGCTCTCAACTACAGCTCATCCCTTCCCCTTGGCCACTGGAGGGCTCTCCTAATTCTTCATTACTGCAAAGGAAACGTCAGCTGGAGTACAGAAACACTGCAAAAGAAAACCTGCTCATGGTTACCTGAATGCAAAATCAGCAGCTGTCCAAACAGGAGTTCAGTGGTTCATCCAGAGATCCACATGTGGAAAAAGATGCATTTTACTGTCTTGCCTTTGGCAGCAAAAAGCTTTGTTACAGTAAGAGATGGATTTCCCTGAAGAGAAAATTTCCTTTTCCACACAAGTTTATCAACTGCACAAGAGATGAGGGGTTTAAGATGGCCAGCTGTGTTTGCCTTCAGCAGCCGTTCCTCCCCACGCCGCATCGCTTCGCTCCGAAATCACTGCACAACTCAATTCCTTCCTCAGCTAAGTGTGATTTCAGCCCTCTGCCAGCTCATTTCGAACTTATTTCCCACCTCAATACCAATCTCCTGGGCTGGTTCAATCTGCTCTTGATGGATCAATCATCTTTATCCTTTTCATATTAGTGCTGCTCCTGTGGAAAGAGGAGATTGTTTAAGGTTTTCAATTCCCCTGGGGGAAGAGGGATGTTCTGTCCACGCCGCTGTGAGTCCTTGCAGACTATCACCAAATGAAAATTTCTGGCTGTTCCTTTTCCCCCTGCTTCTTTTTGATCAGAAGGGCTGAGCTAGTTAAACCTAAATTGTTTTGTGGAAACAGAACGATTTTTTCTATCTTTTCTTAAGGCCATATCGAGTACCAAAAGAAAAGACGAGTCGCTTTGCTCACCCCAGAATAACAATTTGGGATGAACTTTCCCCCTGTGATGAAGCAAAGCCAGCTGGAAAGCCCTGTTTCACTCAATTTTCCCCTTCACCTCTGTCACTCACAGCTCACCCAGACTCTCAGGTATATCCTGAATCAAAACCAATTTTTTTCCTACCAGCTGGGGAGGGATGTGGATTTTTGCCATTATCCTGGTAGGGCCTCTCTGAGTTACTTTGAATATTTTTAATTCTAAGTGAGATATAAGCCAGCCAGCTCATCAGGCCTGGCAGAAAATACTTTATTTTCCATGAATTAGAAGTAGCTTTGAATAAAGAGCCCTGGCTGTGGTCATTTTATCCCAAATCCTTTGAGATAGTCGAACACAGATAGAAAAAATACCAGTGATAATGGACAAATGGATTTTCTTGGCCTCTGTGACTCTGCTCCTGTCTTTGAATATAAAATTAGCTGGAGTTGGGCTGAAACATCCGAGGGGTCATTTAAATTACACCTTAATTATCTAGTCTGAATTGCACTGGATTTTTAGTTTGCCAGGTGACAGAAAATGTAGACAGAAGAACAAAGGTGTAAAAATTTGAGCAGGAATTTACATCACTTTCCTAGATGTTATTTTTTTTAATCTGCAGCTTCCCAAATGAAATAAATACTTGGGATCCTTGAATTTTAAATGCTGATAAGTGTTCAAGGCCAGGTTGGACCTGTTGGAGACCTGATCCAACACCTGCAATTTCCTAGAAGTAGAGCCTGAGGTGTCTGATTTAACTGTGGTTGTCTATAATATGTATATTTAACTTTTTTAAGCTGAATTCTTTTTCTACCTCTATTTTATATATTTTGATTTATTTATATATTTATTTATACACTTATTATTATGGCATTGGAACTAGATGAACTTCACGGTTCCTTGCAACCCACTCTATGATTCTGAGCAAAGGTTATTCCTCCAGCACAGTCCTGTGAGTTTAAGATTAAAATTCCACTCTCCACAGAAATCAATAGTTGAGCATTCCCCCACACCAAGGAAGCCATGGTTTCATTTGAAAAAATAGATTATTTTAAGGAGATGAAAGAACAGCCCAATTTACCCTCTTCAGATAAAAAATAATCATCTCCTTATTAGAAACTTCGGAGAGTAAGAAGCAATTTATGGTTTTTAGAAGAAAACGCCGCCCCTCTTCAGAAGAATTACACTGGCTTTTATGGATTATGTTCCCTAAAAGTCTTTGCTGGAGGCAAAACCTGCAGAAAATATAAACCAAGCAGTCCATAAAAAATTGATAGATGGGCACTGCTCATGCCAGCGCTCCTCTGAGCTGCAGCTGATGTGGCTGGGATCATTTGTCTCAGTTTATGGTCTGCAGAGGAGCTGACAGGGGCACAGAACTCTCCAGCTTCCCTTAAAAGTCAAGAGGGATCCACTCAGTGAACTCTCTGGGATGATTTCTGTGACCATAAAGGAGACACTTAAATTGGATCAGATAAATTGTCCTCTAAGAGTGTCTCTTTCTCACCATTAACAATGGAGACAACCTGGGCTGACCTGCTCCTTGGGGCACGTCTGTGCTAGAAATGTCTGAACTGAGGGACACGAATTCCATCTGTAGGGAAAATAAAACTGAAATCAGGCCTGGAAGATCTTTCCTGTAAAAACAGCCACAGCTGGTGCAGAGTTGAACGCTTCCACTGAGGCTTTGCTTCGGTTTTTGTTTTTTGGACAATTTTCCATGATGATTTTAGTTTGGCTACGTAGGAATCCCGTTCCTAACCATGGTGTCCTGTATCCAGCTCCGGGGTCCCCAGCACAGGAAGGACCTGGAGCTGCTGGAGCGAGTGCAGAGGAGGCACCAGGAAGATCAGAGAGATGGAGCAGCTCAGCTGGGAGGAAAGGATGAGGGAACTGCGATTGTTCAGCCTGGAAAAGAGACACTTGAGGGTGACCCAGCTGTGCCTTCCAGGGCCTGAAGGAGCTGACAAGAAACAGGAAGAGAGAAAAATTACAAATGCCTGGAGTGACAGGACAAGGGAGAATGGCTTCAAACTGACAGAAGGCAGGTTTAGGTTGGATATCAGGAAGAAATTCTTCCCTGTGAGGGTGGGCAGGCCCTGGCACAGGGTGCCCAGAGAAGCTGTGGATGGCCTTGGATCCCTGGCAGTGTCCAAGGCCAGGTTGGGACAGGGCTTGGAACACCCTGGGATAGTGGAAGGTGTCCCTGCCCATGGCAGAGGGTGGAACTAAGTTGTCTTTAAGATCCCTTCCAACCGAAACCATTCTAGGACTCTACAATTTGTTTTCACCAACCAATAGCACCAACTAAGAGGAAATGAAGAAATAATTAGAAATAATGAGCTGTGTCTTATAACTGCACGTGCTGACTTCACAAATCCATGGTCTGTGTTCAAGCATGTGGGAGGCTGTAACAAACAACCAGCTAAGCAACAGCACCAGAACAACCCATTTTGCCCCATTTTCTGGACCCAGTAGGAGCTGAACTGCTCAGGACTAAGAACTCAACATCTCCAGGTTCCTACAAAGCACTCAAAAAACACCCAGCTACTGCAAAATGCTGAGTTTGGGCATTTTCTGCTGAGTATCTTCCATTTGCATTGCAAAGAGATTTTAATTTTTCAGCATTTACACTTGTACTGTTAATCCAGCCCAACAGTTTGGGACTGATGTAATTTTAAGAGCAGCAGTTAAGAGAAGAAAAATCTCATTGAAGCACATCCTTTCCAGAATAAATACAGAAGGAAGGAGGCAAACAAGCAACTATAAACTCTTACTGTTTAAAGGATAAAATCCTCCTCCATTCTGATTATGTTGAGATCTGCAATGTTTATCCCAAGAGACTTGCTGATCTGGTTTAGCTTCTCGATCCTATCTAATGAGAAAATGAATCCTAACAATAAAAGTAAGATTTATAACCACAAGACAGATCTGGATTTTCCATCTCCGGGATCAGAAGTGCCCCAGAAAATGAGAACTCACTGGTCTCCTAAAAGCTTTCATTAATGGGCTGAAACAGTAAAAACAAAGGAAAAACTATTAAAATAGAAAGCAGCTGGGATGAACTCAGAGTTTACATGGATTTGCAGAGAACCAGGTAGAGAAAATGAAGGTTTTCCATGGTGGCAACCTTCCAGCAAGGAATACAAATGCCTTCATGAATGAATTTATTTTATCCTGTGATTTGCTCCTAACAGGAGCCACCCCCCTGGAGACGCCTGTTTCTGTATCCTGGCTGTAAATCAGGGAAGACCAGTGGCTGCTTCAGAGATAGGCAGGCACTTGGGTGACCTGGCCCTCTCCTGGAAGACAAAATATTTAAATTGAAGCATGAACAGGCCAGAAGGAGACTCTGCATCTTTTTTATCCTCGCTCCATTGCCTACAGGCCGTTGCCTTGCCTTTGGACATGAGGTGTCCTCCTCTCCCAGCTGCAGCAGCACAGCCAGCCCTCCTCGGGTTATCACCTCACTCAAACTGTCCCTCTCACTGCTGGCAAAATGGTTTTTGCAATGTTTCCAAAGAATTCTGCCTGCACTTTAGCAACCATTCCAGTTCTCAGGATCCAGAAGGCTGAACAGCCCCTTCCTTTATGTTTCTGAACCACCACAGCGTGCTGATGACACAAAACGAATGGTGTCTTTTCTGCATTAAAGTAGACTCCTTCATTATGAATCACCAAAAACGGTTTTCAGTGGCTCACAAATTGTAGAAGCAGAGGCCCACAGCAACGGAAAATAACTGTGATATGCCAAGCAGCAAGTGATAGGACAAGAGGAAATGGCCTCAAGCTGCACCAGGGGAGGTTTAAATTGGATATTAGGGAAAAATTCCTCATCAAAAGGGTTGCAAGCATTGAGACACGCTGCCCAGGGAAGGGGTGGAGCCACTGTGCAGTTGTGGCACTTGGGGACACGGTGCAGGGCTGGGCTTGGCAGTGCTGCATTTACAGCTGGATTTGATGGTTGTAAAGGTCTTTCCCACCCAAATGATTCCAATAATTTTAGGATCATTCTTAGAAATGCATTTGCTGCTTTCCCTACCTGAACTCCTGTTGTTCAGAACAGCATTTTCCTTGGGTGTTTACTATTCACTTAAGAGAAAAGCACACAAAAATGCAAGCCAAGGCCAACAAAATGTTGATGGTATCTTAACTGCACTAAAATGAATGTAAGCAGAGAAGAGGACAATAAAAAAGAGCGGTACACTTATTCTCTCCTAATTTTAGGCATCCACAGTGCAGAGTGAGTTTTATCCTCATTATTTTGAAGTGTGGAAATGCCTGAATTTACTCAGACAAGCCCCTAACTTTCTAATCATTTTCTGACTAGAAACAACATAAAAAAATGATTTTAAGGCAATTTTTTCATCTATGGATTTAATATGATTTTTTTTGGGCATATATGGATTTTCCAGGCATGTAAAAATTTTTCCCTTGCAAAAGGAAAACATTTACACGTACGGAAGTCAAGATTTTTTTTTTTTAAATCTCTAGCAGTAATTGTTGAAAAATGAAACACATTCCTAAATCTGTATGATTTGGAGTTTCTTAAAGGTAAAAAATGGTTTACCCTCACTTGGACAACTCCTAGCAGCCAGAAGTATTAAGATTTTAAGTAGATTTATATTTTAAAGAGGTTTTTTTGCCTATGGGAAATTTCATATTATCATTGCTTTAAGAATTTGTGTTGGAAATTCCTAAAGAAAGGAAGAGCAGACGCTCTGGCTGTAATTGTGTTTAGTGCTTGGAAATCCCTCAGTACGTGAGGGGGACTGAAAGAAAACTTTTGTTGGAATATCCCATGGCAGCTGCTTCTCCATTGAGTCTAAAACCACCGAGCTTGTGCAGAAATGGCAGCAGGAGAAGAAAACCTTAAGAAGTCCCAGATGCTCATCCACTCCCTGATCTTCAGAGCAAAGTCCAGCTCGAGATCCTGCTCCACCTCATCTCCACCACCCCCATCTTTCCAACAGCCCAGCAGGCCCTCTAAGATGAATAAGGAGTGGTGGGGACATCTAGAAATCTGCAACAAGATGTAGAGCAGGACCTGAGGGTCCAAGGAGGAGGATGGAGTGAGAGATGGATGTCTTGTGTCTCAGGAGTCTGGGAAGGAGCAGGAAAAAAGTGGAGAGAGAAAAAAGTCTGGAGACGAGGAGAAAGCCACACACTCATCGGTCCCCCAACTCTCAGCCCCTCCCTATCCAGTGAAATTTCCAAATGAGCACTGAATCTTTACTGTCTCAGGAACAGGGTATAGAAGGTGAAGGAAAACACTGACTCAGACTGCACTGACACAAGGAGAAATAAAAAAAAGAGCTTCGGAATGCAGCACTTCTGCTGCTTATTCACGGATACTCTGAGAGATTCCAGGAAGAGAAGTGCTGGATAGACCAAAGGCTGTCACGGTAACAAGGTCAGCAGCACTTCTGTCACACACTGAACCCTGTAACTGCGTGTGCTGAGGTGTTTGGGCAAATTCTCTTTGAGGTAAAGCCCACAGCTGACCCCCTCCTAGGCTCTGTGCCAGAATATTCTGCGACAGTTCAGTGGGGTCTGCCAGGACCCAAGTGACTCAACAGCTTTCTTTAACTCACTCGGACTGGGTTTCAGTTTTCCTTGTCAGGTTTGATCACTCGCTTGAGACTTTCCAGCTACTGCTCAGATCAAAGGCCGGACATGCTCATAAAAGACTTTTGCCTTGCCCACATCCTTATTTTCTCCCATGACAGCCTTGTCCACCTGGACCATTAATTAATTAAGCAAATATATTTACCCAATAAACACACCCACAGCCAGGGCAATCCAGAGAATCCACCGTTAACATTTCCATATCAATAACCAGCTGTATCCATGGCACAGATACAAAGGACAGATGTTTTTGTCATGCTGATCACCTCACCCTTGCTCCACAAAAACCTTTAAATACCATCTTCTGTAGGGCATAAAGGTGTTTCTACAGCACAGAACTCACCAACCACTGTCAGTGTCGTAACATTTATATCCTATTTTCTCCACATCAAAATATGTAAGTGACACATTTCATACAGGAAGAGAGTGGTTTATTAAAGCATGGGGCAGAGAGACAGGAATTTCAAACCCAGCTCCAGCAAATGCTGGGATGTTGGACAAGTTATCTCCATAGCCCTTACCTGAGCTTCCAATAGTCACTGAAATACTCACTGTGAACACCTCAGCACTCCCTCAGCACTCCCTTCTCCAGAATCATTACTTCTATTCCCTGGAATTTCACACCAGCCACCAAAAATTCAAATGGAATCCATTCTTTTAGCATGGATTGTAACTATGAGCTTCACCTCTGGGGCCTTCAGCATTTCTGAAGAACATCAAATGAAGATATCAACACTTAAGACATGCAGCTAAAAAGCAAGAGCAGTCAATCAATTAGAAAGCTCTCAGGTTGGGTGTGGGCTTGCCAGGCTACTACGGAATATTTAAACATTTTGCAGTGTGAAAATGTCAGCTGCTTGCTTTTAATTGCTCTGGGTTCAGTCCCAACCAAGTACTGCAGGCAGCCTGCAGAGCGAGAACGCCTCAAGTTCTGATATTCCTCTGGTGATTGGCTTTGAATTCTTGGCAAATCATTTCATTTTTCATCTTTCACCATACATAGAACAGAGGTAAAAATATCCACTCCTCAGCTTCCATGGATTCTGCTTCCACTACAAGTTTTTAGAACTTTAAACTACGCACAGTTAACCAGAACAAAATATTTCTGTTTGTTGTAGCACGGGAAGCAAGAAGTAACTGCAAAATTGTGGACTTAAATAACCCACCACAGTCAGGCCTCCTGTAATGAGACAGAGTTAAAAAGGGCTCTGAAATCTGCAATGCAGATCAAAAATCGAGTATTCTTTCTTTGTTCCATCTGTGGACTATGGGACTGCAGAAAAACAAGGTTAACAGATACCATGTAATGCTGCATAGATTTTTCCTTTACTGTGTGTTTTCCCAATCGAACATGCACGTTTATTTCATTGTCTTGAGGATGTTGACAACATTCTGATGATTCTAACAGAAAAACAGAAGACGTACCAATTTTTACTGTGCATGTTTCCACTGCTGCCCCTGAGCTCTCTGTCTCCCTGTTGAAAATGGTCATAAAATCTTATCCTTCAGGCTGGGGAAATAATAGCCAAAAATTTAATAACATGTATAGCTACATTAATTTTCACTGTCATCTTGTAAAAAATAACGGCTTTTTCAAAAAGTACATCTAGGGGGTGAATTTTTGTATCACTTGTCTCAGAGCAGCACAAGAAGATATTTTACAGCAACCTAAAAAACTGTATTTTTCTGCTAATGAGAATGTTACATTTGGATCTGAGGAGGTTTCATAAGAAATTAAGCAAAAGAAGGACAGTGATCCATGGAAACAGTGTGAGAGAACACCAGCCACATCTGAGTGAACTGGGCACTCACCCAAGCAGAAGTGACAAGCACTTTAGGTAGCAACTGTGGCATTAAAATAGCATTTCCCTCCTCTAAAACACGAGAATTTTAAAACCTCTTGGAGTGACGGGGGGGGAAAAAATGGTGAGCATCCTGCATAAATAAATGCGTAAATAGAGTTTATTTATCCATGAAGAAAATGGAGATCCGTGCAAAATTTTAAATTAACTCAAACAAGAGAACAGATATATTTTTTTCTGGAGAGAAGACAGCAAAAAATACCAATGATACTCCTAAATCCCAGAACTGGGACATTTACCCAGTGGTTACTGGAAGGACAAGTTCAGCACAATGACACTTTTGATTTCTGAAATAACCAGATACCAATATATATGTGTATGTTTTTATACATATTTAGGTATAGGTATATTTAACAACTCACAACAAATTGCTCAGAGAAGAAGCCACCCATGTCAGTCAGAAATCTTGGGTTTAGCTGATACAAATTTCAAAGACCTGATGCCCACTGAGGTGTGGCTCCACCCTGGGGATTCATCTAAAGATTTCCCACTCACTCTCACAGGGCTGAACTTGCCAGCTCCCTCCTTGAACAGATTAACAGCAAAATTGCAAATACATCTCACTTCTGAATTAACTCTTTCCCCTTTATTTACACAGAAGGCAGCGAGTAATAGTCTCCCACCTGCTGTGGAATCACCTCAGGGATACTTTCAAAGAAAGAGCAGGTTCTTAGGGGAATGATTAATTTCCTGTAACTCTGGATATTGCAAAGTAGGCATCTACAGCTGAGCGGGCCTTAGGCTGCCTCTAAACTCAATAAGTAAGAAAAATAGGCTTGTTTAAAAATACCAGAGCAGCCCTTTTTGATTCTGCCTGAGGGTCTACCTACTGCATCTTCCAGTCTCCAGCAGTGGATATTTAGGGAACAACACAGAGGCAGGAGATAGATGAACACTCCCCCAGCCTCCATGCTCATCCCAGAGGATTTCCTGCACAGGACCAGGTTTCTCTGGCATGGTGACCCCCCGTGTATTTCACAGAGACAGCAGGCAAGAGATCAGCTTCTAAACGCTTGGCCTGATGTACCAGGGGCACCTGCACAAGGTGGAGAGTCCAGAGGGTGAAGAGGGAGCCTTGAAATCAGGCTCCTGTTCCACATCAGTGGGGCTGAGACACCACCCAGCAGTTCACACCCTCAGGAATCTGTTTCTCATTTGTGTCACCTCGTAGCTACTGGTATGTGCAACTTAAAATACCTGCATCCATAAACAACCCTTCTGTCTGACCATTTATGCACAGCAGTAGCACGACAAAGAGAATGAATCTGCCAGAAATAAAGATGCACAGAGGGTGAAGGTTGAACAGCTCAAGTCCGAGGGGCTTACATAAACCATGTTAACATTTTCCATTATCTCTTTCTCATACAGCAGTGTCCACCCTCTGACAGTTTAATGAGTAAGATGAATGCCTGGAGGGAAAAAAAATAAACCCTCACAGTTCTTATTTGGTAATGGAATAAGAAAGCTGAGCACTATAGAGCTGGAGCTTTACAGGTTGCTTTGGATTTTGGCAAGCTTTAGTGCTTCCCTATTTTTGTGTACATGGGACAACAAGCTGCCCAGGGAAGTGGCCGAGTCACCAGCCTGGAGGTATTTAAAAGGTGTAGATGTGGCACTTGGGGACAGGGTTTAGTGGTGGAGCGGGCAGTGCTGGGTTAAGGGCTGGACTCTGATTTTAAAGGTCTTTACTAACATAGATAACTCTATTATTCTGTGGTTCTATGACTATACAACAAGATGTTCTCATCTCAGGGTTGAAGGCTAATGCCAATTAATTCCCTGAATAACAGTTTACTCCTAAAAGTTCCACCAAGTGATGCAACTCAGAGTGAAACAAGGAGCTGCCAGCTCCAACTTTACAGCAGGCGATTTTTTCAAGCTGAATCTCTGGTCCATTTTCTGTGTTCAGATTCTAGCCCAGGGTAGCCCAGAACAGCACCTACAAGTATGGAGCTTCCTTTCACTTTCTCTTCCTCAAACCAGCCACTGCTGGATTCTCAAACAGCTTTGGGCACATCTTGAACACACCAGGAACAGATGGTGGGAGGTCACCCTCTTTTTCTGCTGTCAGTAGCTGCTTGTGAAGAAAGGCACCGCTGGCAGGTACAATTTTACACACAGAGGCCTAAGACACACAGAGTTCACCCTCACAGAGAAACGGATGGAGCTCAGCCTCATCTTGGTCTGGCTCTGGGGTGAATCTGGCTCAGGACATCTCTCCAAAAGAAGCATGGAAACATCCATGTTGTCCAAAGCAGGGAGACAAAGGTGAGACCATGAACACATCTCAAAAAGAACACATCTAGAGGCTCATTCCTAACCTGGAGAGTCAACTCAGACACAGGTTCAGGAGCTCGTGGCCATTTCATTGAAATCAGAAACAACAAAAAACCTGCCTATTTCAGCCAATCTCTCCCATTTCCCAATAACAGTTACCCTGCAGCACTGCAGATGTTGGACATCCTCTGAACCACCCATCCTTCAGAACAGTGCAGTTTGTAGGACCACTGGTGGGTTTACTCTTACACTGGCCGCAGCATTATTTCAACGCTTGGAGGGCTCATCATGCCCCAAACCCAGAGAGAAAAGCTGATTTAAAGGACAGGGGGTGTTTTCATTTAGGAGCAGACACACTGAGATGATTCTGTGTGAACAGAAAAGGCACTTGATCTGTTCTGTGGAACTCGACAAAATGAGAGGTTCTCCAGCGTGTATTATCATCTATCAAGTGTGCAAAAAACGGTATCTAATTTAGAAACCACATTCAGCACATGGTGTTTATTGCACCAACTGTATAAATTCAAGGATTTAAGTGCATTTGATGGAGTGGGGCATTGTAACAGTCACTACTGAGGGTCTGCTGGGAACACACCAGGCAGAAGTGACAAGCCAGGACTGAGGGGTGCCACTCTTCTGAAATACGAAAGAAATCTCAGTGGTATATTCCCACGGTCTTTACATTCTGTATAACCTAAAATCCAAGGGCAGATTACTTCCTTTGGTGCTTTACTGAGGTTCTGCAAAAGCACCTTTCCATGGGATCAAGACACTGGAGCAACTTCTACTGAGACGTGTTTCATGCTGAGCATTTTACAGCCTCCTTTACACAGCTTAAAGATTCGTTGTCGTAAATTTGGAAGAATTCATCAGTCTCTGGACACCTGAGATAAATGTGGATAACCTTTAGATATGTTTATCTAACTCATCTATAAATCATTTACCTAAAAAATAAAACCCCAAACCCCTCATAAATATTTTGTTTCTATGGCAAATGTAGAAATTAGATGTGGTGCTTAGGGACATGGTTTGGTGGTGGATGTGGTAGTGTTACCTTAATGGTTGGACTGGATGATCCTAATGGCCTTTTCCAACCTAAATCACAAAATAATTTGATTTGGAGGGGATCCACAAGGATCATCAAGTCCAACTCTTAAGTGAATGGCCCATATAGGGATCAAACCCACAGCCCTGGCGTTATTAAATTGTTCTATTACTCTAATAATCCTCTCTAGTGCACCACAGAACTTGTTGGACTGTCTACAGTTTCCTAATACACGAGGGATTTCCATACCCTTGGTTTGGAACTACACCAGACTTCAAAAAATGCAACTTTTTAAATTATAAGGGCAGTAGTACAAATCGTTCAACAACACCCAGCGTTGTCAGCTTTATTTTGGGAAGCACAAGCAAGCAGAGCCAGACTGCCTGGTATGTCATTTGGGGCAGTGGGAAAGTAAACCAACATCATCACCTCTATTTAAACAGTGCTGTTGCAACCCCTGAAAATAGGAAATGCTGGGAAGGCTGCTGGTGTCCGGCTCGAGTGGTGACCGTGCAAACATCGATGTCCGAGGTTGTCTTTATGCCTGGGTGCTGTGGATGGGATCCTGTCCCCCAGGCAGCTGCAGGAGCAGCGTGGGGAGCTGCAGCCAGCAGGCTGACGCCAAGGGAGTGAAAGCATATGTGAAAATAAATAGCCCATCCAAGTCTCATTCTAAATGGGGCTGCTCATTGATGGGACCTGCTGGGAGAAGCAGAAGGGAAGCAGCGAGAACTGCTGCCATGCCATTACTCTGCAGGGATATTTAGGGATGTAATGATGCCAAACTTCTGTTTCCAAGAAACAGAATAGTGTGATGTACAGAAATAAATAACCCCCGGAGCAGAGAGGGCCTCACCTTCGCAGCTCGGGATGGAAAGCAAGTTACCAAATACGCTTGTGGGTCATAAAACTTAAATCCACTAAAAGGTTTATTGATCCAAGAATGATTGATTCCAGAATGACTGAAATTGGTTATTTAAAACTAACAAGTCAGCCAAGAAGAACACTATTCACATATTCCCAGTTTTGTGCTTCTGTAAGTGCTGGAGGAGCCTCTAGCATAAAACACTGTCCCAGTAACTGGGGAAATGATGGCAATCTCCAAGTGATGTCAGGTTAGCAGGAGACTTGAAGAGCATCTTTGATGACTTGTGGATCCATCCCTGGTATCCATCCCTGGATCCATTCCTCCTCAACACTTTCCTTAAACCACAGCTTCCCCAGAGACTTGAGGAAACAACACAGGAGTAGTGTAAGCTTGAATTTGTGCAGGTGGAATCCTGCACCACTCAGGATGTTTACGCCCTTTCTGTGAGACAACAGCCTTTCACTACAAAGTGACCTGAACGAGGGCAAGGAACCAACCCTCACCTCAAGAGGATCCAGTCACCAAGAGGAACAAATAATTCTTCCTTTCAGTGCAACCCAGGACTTCTTGAAATGAAAGGCATGACATTTAATTTACTGCCTCTCCTTTACTGGACTGTCTGACTACACTTAAACACCATAAATGCAAACTGCGACCTTCAAAGTCACTGAAGGGGGAGAAGGAAGAAAAACAGAGAATGTAATTCTTTTCCTGATACAGTATTGGCCATCCACATGCTGGTTAATTTTTTTGGACAAAATTCCTGTTTTCAGACCTTTTGAGAAGGTCTTAAAGATTGTGTCAATGGAACAAGTAGGGGGATCAAAAGATTTCCATGCAGATCAAAACGAAGCAGGATCAGATGTAAGCCAAGACTTGCAGTCTCTTGTGGAACCACGTAAGATGGGAAAGTCAAGGGATGTGAAGGGAATAATGAAAAAACACATGGAATATCAGTGTGAACTGAGGACCCCTGTGCTCTAAGTTCCTATAAAAATTCAAGCTATAACTCAGTGCCTGTATCATACAGATATATAGAATTACAGCCACCTGCTCATCCTGGATATCACTGTAATTCCAGTCAAACCAGACCAGATTACAACATCAGAAACATCTTTAGCTGAGTCACCTAAAAAAATTCCTGATATTTCAACCAATTCCTCCTATATACAAAAGCAAAGTAATAATTAAACACATTTTTTCTTCAAGTTCACAAACACACATCCCCATCTGGACTGGTGCATTTCCCCCATTCCCCAGCTCTCCTCTGGACTGCTCTACAATCCCAGGAATTCCTGCTAGGCCGTGGCCTTTGTGAAATGAGTTTGGTGGTGAAGTGTCCCTTGACTCCATACCAAGGACTTTCATGTGGCCAAGCTGGGAGCAGTGACCATGTTGGGTGGGGAATGACAGTGGGAATATTCAGTCATTCCCTGACAGCCTTGGAACATTCCTTACCTTCCACTGTTACTGGAATTTTTAAAATGTCAGTAATTACCTGCCCAGACTGTGGCCAGGATGGAAAGTTAGATACCTACAGCAATGTTGCTATCTTGGCTCTGTGATTGACTATTGCAGTTGTAATAAATTCTATTAACTCCCCATGTAAATGTTAAACAAGTCAGTGATTAAGAGCTGCTAAAAATCTCGTGATCCACCTAAAAACTGTGAACAAACCTCGGACTGCTGCTGGCTCAGAAGCCGTGTAAAAATTCCATCTGTGGTGAACTGGTGTTTTTACAACATCCTATTGAGACCACCTTTTGCTGGCACGTTTGATGATGGTGCTTTAGGTGATGCTAATTCATTCCATGTGTAATCCTTTAGATATAAACCACTCACCTGGTCTGGGACTAAGACTGGACTGAGCTGCACCTAAGCTCTATAATGAGTTTAACCAGCAAGGGGGGGGTCTACTCTGACCCTCGTGACTCAACATGAGGGTCCCTCTTACTCTTTTGCATTTTTCATCTCTGTGTAAATCCTTCTATCTCAATTCTAACCCCATTTTCCTTTGTGTGTTTCATCCATGTAAAAAGCAGCAGAGTGGACCTTGACAGTGAACTTTGCTAACTCCCACTCTTACAAATTCACGCCAAACACACTTCTGCTAATGGCAAATGATGGTGATACTTTATTGACCTAAAGCACTCATTGACAACACCCTCAAGCTCAGGAACTGAATCCAAGCAATCCTGAAGGTGCCATCCAGGGATTTTTCAAGGAAATGATGCCCAAAAGAGAAAATGAATTATGTTGCCTTCCAACTCTGAAAAAGTATTTCTTGGTTTAAATTGCTTCGGAATGAATTTACAATGTCATTCCCTCAGCCATTCTGTGAAATTACCCATGCAGTACATTCTCAAAAGCATTTTATGCCATCTGTTTGGGATACTTAGTGTGAACATATTTAGGGGGTGAAATTAGTAATTATAAGAGGAGGAAATTAACATATTGGACTAATTAACAGCATCTTCTGGAAAAGAAACAGGGAAGATAACGAATTACAAAGCTTAATGTTTACTGTTCTCTCAGCTAAATAAAGATTGTTCAATATGGCTCTCCTTGGGTTTCTTTTCTTGATTTTTTTTTTCCCCCTTCTAAAATATGATATCTGCACTGTGTCAAAGAACAGGAGCCAGAGAAAAGACTCAGCCACTGCAGGCTCTGTGGTCTGGTTCTCTCCACCCTCGCTGCTGAATGGAGCTCTCCAATGTTCCTGCCTGACACATCCTTGTCACTATCAGGGTTCAAAATGAGGGATGCAGCACAGCTCCCCTCATTTGGGACACTGAAATATTAGAGCAGACTTAGTCACAGGAGCTCGTTATCCTTGGATCCCAATAAAGAAAAGGCATTTCATTTCTGCTCCATTTTAGGTTTTAATTTAGGATGAAATCGTGCTTTGGTCTTTAACTGTACCAAGCAGAGCTTTACTGACCATGAAGAGGTGATAATTATATTGCAGGCCTGCATTTTCAACGAGAAGGCTCATAGCTGAATAGTCCAGACTGTCTGGAAGATCTAATTTTCATGGAGCACAAAACCAGCATGTAAGGCTTAGAACCACCATGTTCTTGCTGATGATCCACCACACCGAGAAAAGAACATTGGCCCATGTTAAGCAAAAAAGTGAATTTTTGTTGTTGCTTGGATGTCCCAAAGTTCACCTCATGTTTATGCCTCAGGCTGGCCATGAAGCAGATTTGGGCTTTACTATATTTGGGGTTTATTATGTGTATAAATCCACTCTCAAAGCACAGTACAGGTCCACAGGATTTTGAAGTATCAAGGTATATTCTAAAAAAGACTCTATAAAAATCAACTTCCGTTAATTTCAGAGTGTTGCTTTACCTCTGATCAGTGATACCTTACAATGATAGTAGAATAGAAGAGAGGCTTCGGTGGCTTCTCCCTTCCCTTTTCCCATTAAAATTCTGTTCCAGTAGCCACACTCCACTGGAGAGGATGCCCTGTGTTCATGTAAACAGCCCAGAAAATTATATTTTGTCAACAACTGAAAAATAAATTGTTTGCTGACTTTTAAGACAGCCTGACACGAAATTCGTTTTGTTTTTTTTTTCTAAAATAGAAGCTCTGCACAAAGAAAAACACTTCAGGAATAAACGGCAAGTTTTACAATAATATTTACCAACACATTCAAAAGGCAAAGAACACCTAAAAGAAAGGTCTGAATATAGAACCTCATTTATCTTGCCTTTGTCTCCAGCTCCGGGATGGAATAGATGGTCATGAAATTGATATAAACAAATCTGCTACACGAGGCAGAGCTGCTCCCTGGAACACAATGGCACAGGGGGCAGAGCTTGGGCCAGATTCATAACCCAGGTCAGCACACCCATTTATATGCAAATTGAGAGGCAGTTAAGGCACCACAACTTTCACACTTCAGTCTGGTATCTAGATCAGCTTATTGTCCTTAGGGAATTGATAAAGTCAGAATAAAACACCATTGATCCAACATATTTTACAGAAAGATTTTTAATTCCCTGAGTTTCGTTTCCTTTGCCATCCCCCAGGGCTGGAGAACTGGCTGAATGATAATACCTACATTATATTTTAAACTCCTGCCTCCACGAAGATTCACCAGGGGGAAAAAAAAAAAGTGAAGAAGAAGGGAAGAAATTTGATCTTTCCCCAGAAGCACTACTAGTTGCAGCAAACAACCCCCAAATAATGCTGAAGAGGAGTGGCTCTGAGTGTGCTCCTCCCACGTCTGAAGCAAAGCTGGGTCCAGTTTCACATCTCTTAGAGGATCCCTTTTGTGCTTTGCCCTGCTTCCAAAAACTGTTCTGGATAAATGGATAAGACACTTCAACTATAGTAATCCTTACCTATCATATCAGTCAGTAAGTACAGCTAATTCAACAGATTAAACTATGAGAAAGGGCTGCCATTAGCTCCCCTGAAGCTCTCTCCAGGTGAGTAAAATCCCAAGTTTTCTGTCCTTGTCACACCACTGCACATTGTCACCAAGGGAAAGCTGTGTTTTTCTCAGCAAGAAAAGATGTTCCTGGAGCAAGGACACTTTGAAAACAGATCCTCCAGTAACAAGAAGCCACCAAGAAATGGAGGAATAAATACCTGTGACATTGGTGCGGGCTGACAAAGCTTCGCAGTACTTTTCCAGCAGAACAGACAAGGGCAGGTTCACAGAGGATTCACAGTGCAGAACTATCTGGATAAACAGAAAGAAACCAAGCAGGTAAAGCAGCAGCCTAGAACAGATTTTCTCACTCACAAGTACAACAACCCCCAGCACCCTCAGAGCAGCTCCCATTCATGATTTATTCAGGTACAGACACCCCCAACATAGAAGGTTTGTGGTTACACGTGCTCAGCTCCAGGACATCACTTGGAATTCACCTGACTAATGCAGGCAACTGCAAATTAACCACCTATTCTGGATCTCTTCTTGTGGGAGCTGCTGAATACCTTTAACAAAGCGCAGGATCCACTTTGTCTCACCTAAAAGAAGATGCCTGAAACAGCAGAGCTGAATCACATGCCATTAAAGATCATGTGTAGAGTTTTTTCAGTGAACTTTTAACTGGTACGTGGGTGCTAAAGATCCTTGCACAGCCAAGAGATACAGCAATTGGCAAAGGGCAGCTCAGAGGCCTTGAGGAAGGTGTTTCCATGGAATATAGAGGATAATTGGGCATCCCTTTAAGGTGCACCGTGGCTCTTTTTAGCCAGTGAAAGACACACAAGTTCCTGACCCTCAGCATTCAGGGCTGAGCCTTTCACTGAGGGCAAATAACAGTGACAAAGAGCAGGAATGCCAACATGGACACTTCGAGAAAGCTGCAGGTTCAGTACAAGGTAATAGTACAGCCTCAAGTAAATTTTAGGAAGCAGAGTTGAAAATCAGTGGGGATATCTTAATTTTCACACTTGAAATTACTGAAGTGCCCAGTGCGGGCAGAGGAGAGAAGCCCACAGAGCTGTACATCAAAATATAGAGCCAAGCTGGGATCCTGCTTGGAGCAAGAGAAGCTCTTGGAAAGCCCTTTAAGAAAGGCCGAAAGAAACGTGGCAGGAAAATTCAGGAGTGACGAACCAATGACAGAAAATTCCATTTTCAAACTATGAAACAAAATCTTCCTGGCTGTTTCTGAGGGGGATCTAAAGCCATGGTAACACACAACATGACTCTGTTTTTCTATTTACACAAAATGACTCCAACACAATTCAGGCAGCTTTTACTCAGGGAAACAACCCTACTCCTTGAATGCTGATGTTACATTTCAGTGCTCTGAGGTGTGCTAAGTGATTGAGGAACCCATTTTATGTCGCTGAATTCTCTGTCACTTAATAAAAAGGAGGGTAAATGTTCATGACAATGTTGGTCTCTAAAGAACAATTGCTCTTTGTACAGCACCATTTTCTACCTATTTCTCACTTTGCTGTTATTTCACACAATAGGAAGTGTTGAAATACAAACAGAAAGCCTTTCTCAGACTTTATTCTTTTCATATAAACACCGTGAAGGTGCCTGTCTCTCCTCCAGGGACGCTCAAAACTCCTTCCTCCCATAGCAAAAGCTCCATGAATGGTCAGGTGAAGGAGATAAAGGCGGTGGCTGCGGTGCAGCCAGGAGAGATTCCATCCCCCAAAACCCAGACTCTGCAGTGGCCACGTCTCATGTCAGACCCAGTCACATGAGTTGACGCAGCAGAGGCATTTCTTCCCCTCCATCCCTCAGCCCTCTGCCACCTCCCAGGCCAGAGCACTGCCTCACTTCAAAGAAGAAACTCGAGCCCTCCCCATGTACTGTAAATACGCCGCGCGTTCAGCTGTCCCCTCCCCAAGACGATGGGAAAGAACAGACAGAGGTCAAGCTCAGCACAGCTTGGGCAGGAACAGGAAAGGTTAAATGTCACATTTGCTTTAGGGTCAGCTCAGGTTAATTTGGCTAAGGGGAAAAGTGCCTTCCACATATTATGTTACTTTTGGTTTCATTTTCTCTCCGCTAACCACAGTCAACAGCCTTGCTGTGCGCGAAACTTTTGACAAACAATTGTACTTAAAGCAAATAAACCCCAAAAGATTAAAAAAACCCTCTTACAATAACAAAAAACCAGCAAAACAAATTTTTTTTAAAAAAGAGAAACATTTCAGTAATGTAGAATTGTAAAGATAAATAATTGGGCCTGTGACAACACAGAAATTGTATTTTGAAGCACTGAAATAATCGCTTTGGGTTACTAATGCACTACTTTACTCAAACTGCATTTCTCTTAAAACAGCTATTCCGTGACCTCTGCCCACCAAACCAGTTCTTTGCTGTCCTGCAAATTTACCCAAATCATGCACAGAAATGTCCAACTTAATTCCTCTGAGCCACTGTGGACATTTGTGAACAAATCAAACTAATGTGCTGAGCCAAAAGTTGAGGTGGAAATGAATATTTTCCTTTCCAAAGCAGGGACACCAACTAAGAGCTGGCCAGTTCTGAGTCTTCAATAAAAAATACAGAGCCTTTGGTCAACTTCCAGTTCACATCTGAGAGGACTTTGGGAAAAAGAGTGGATGAATTGCTCTGGTGTGTCACTGTCTGCCTCTCTCATGGGCATTCTGCCGGACCTTTCCCCTTGGACATGGTCACTGCTCTCCATTAATTCATGAAAGATCTTTATCTGTGTCAGAGGGCTTCAACTACGAGCCACAAGAGTTGCCTACTCTCAGTTCCCACCAGAATTTGTGGTTATTTCCTCCAGGTTAGAGAGGATTTGTAAGTTCATTTTAAGAAGAATTGACAAAGAGCCCTGGTTTGAAATACCGAGTTCCACTATGGAGCAATATAGAAATATAAAACCAAATGAACGCTGGTGCTGTTAAATTCACCTGCGTGGGAGAGGTTGTTTTCTCCTCTCAAACATGGAAGAAATGGCTACAGGAATAAAAAGGAATGGCTACAGGAATATAAACCAGCCCCCAAAGCTATGGATAGGATCCAAAAATGCCAATACAGGCATGGGGCTACCACAGAGACACAATGGAGCATCTGCTAAGTTTAAATATCTCACAGTAGGTAGCAGCAGGGTGGCTGAAGGGAGCAGGAGTGAAGGCTGAAGGGAAGCACTGAAGTGGAAAAGGCTGACCTATGACAGTGGAACACCCCTTGCCAAGGTGGAGGTGAGTCTGGAGGCAGGGGATGCCGCCCAACACAGACAGATGTGCACACTCCCCTTTCCTGTCCTCACACAAGAACTCCCAGATACCATATTCCAGTGGTCTAATAAAAGCCAGTTGTTAGGCCTCCCCATGAAACATCTGCTGGTGGCATGCTGAGAGGTGCTGACATCTGACACAGCCTCAAAGCAACAGAGCAAAAACTCTTTTAAAAAAACGTAGCTCCTAGTGCTCCCGAGGTCCCAGAGAAATCCATCCCGTGGAAGTACAACAGCATCTCATCAGAAAGCCGCTCCCAGAAAAGCAGTGGGATCTGCATTGAACAGCTCAGACTTCAAAACAGAGAGAGCAGCAGCTGAGCTGATCACCCAGGGACTCCTTTGGAATTCAGGGAGAGAAGGAGGAATTTTCCAGATGCAGTTCATCTGCAGTACTTTAAATCTTTACACAGGAAGAACCTCCACGGACTGCATCAGCTGGGTCACGCCCACTGTAAGGACAGAGTCACTCAGATGAATCCTTCCTAAATTTTCTTTCGACACTACATACAAAAGGAGAGGTAAAAACCTTCCTAGAGATGATGGCTGCAGAAGACATGAGCACATCGCCATCTTATAGAATCATCTGCACTCTTTTACTGAGCAAGATGAAGTGACCTTCCAACATGGAAAAACTTGGGAGTTATCAACCACAAAATGTGCTCAGTCCACAGCTGACAAGGGAAGGGTCTGTCTCGTCTTCTCTGCCACACAAGAATGAAGTCTCAGCCTGAACTATCCACTGTGCTCATAAAGCCAAAGCATTTTCCACTCCTGAGAAACCACCTCTGGCGTGGATCATGTCAGGAGGATGCTTCTTCCCACCTTTCATCTCTGGGAAGCTCCACTGCTCTTAAGACTCCTGCTTCAGCTTTTCCCATGGGTTGCTTTAAAATATCTGAGGCTGCAAATGCTACCTGGTTTCAACATCAAAATTGCAGCAAAATTGTCTTCAGCACACAGAAACTGCTGTTAGTAGTTCTGCCCCAGAACTCAGGGGAAGAAAAAGACAAAAAAAAAAAAAACATGAGAGCGAGAGAAAAAGGAAACCTGCATTTAATTTTTAGCTCTTCAATTAGGCAATGCAAATAAATTCACTCCATCTCCACAACGAGATTGAGTTCTCACCCCTCAGCTTCTGGGATGGACATGCTCAGAACAGTGACCCTATTAAATGCAAAAATTCTTAGTTTATGTCCACAGAAGGTCATTTTAGGGAAACACATGCTTCTAACTCCACAATGAAACTGTAATTAGTGAAAGAGTTCAAGACAGCAAAATCAAAGAGAATCCCACAGTTCCTTGACAAAATCCATACTCTGAACACAGCTGAGAAGTTTCCAGGGCAGGTGGGCATCTGGTAAGTTCTACATCACTGGTGCGGGGAAACAGATGCTCTGGGAGAAAAAACCACCAGATATTCCATGGAATGCTCTTGTAACAAATGCCAGCGTTCATCTGAGCAGCTCTTTCCTTCCTAGAGATGGCAACACACGGGAGAGAACGAGGAGAGCTGGAATATTTGTTGACTACCAATCACCCGAAGGAATACGCACAATCAGAAGAGTGAAAGCTGCTACTTCAGGAGAAAAACAGAGATTAGCACAGGAGAGGAGGGGAAAGTCCATCTTTACAGTGGACAGGATGGATTTATATCCACTGCCATGAGGTTACTTCATCTACAAGATGCATGTGAAAGAGATGCTTATTAAAGAACAGTACTAAGGGGCCAGTGTGTTGGAAATACTTTGCTTTTTGGAGAACCACAAAGGTCAGCCCTCTGCATCAAGATGTTTTTGGCCTTTCTCAACCCAGAAACTTAAAATCACTCGTGCAGCAGCATTTGGCAGCATACAATTGTTTGGCCCTGCTTCACCAGAAAAATAATTTCCATTTGGGATAGAAAGTCTAAATACAAGTTTTCACAGGAGCCTGCAACCTGAAACCTGAGCCAGCTAAGGTTACAGTAGAGGGAAAGACTCTGAGCACAGTTCAAGAAAAACAGGCTCCTTTTCAAGTCATCCTTCAGCTCTTTAAACTCCCTCTGAGTTAATCCAAGCGACCACATAAAACATTGCTACTTGCTAGAGAACACCAAACGCTCCAGGAGACACTGCTCCATGATCTTAGAGGCCAGATGTATTCTGCAGCTCTTCCAGGAAGTCTGGAAAAAGAGACTAAAAGTCTGCATGGAATGGGAATTAGGACCCCAGTTCAATAAAGCAACTAAGCACACGCTCAGTTGTAAGGCATGAAATTAAATCAATCTTTATGCAAAAATAAATGAAAAAAACCCCTCGAGCATCTGCTACACTGAGCCCACCACTGAACTTCAGTGTTGTCTTTGAAACTTGGAGCTCTGCCTTCACTGAGCACTGCCTACACGCTCTGCTGAAGAAGCTTTTAGACGGGAGGTTCTTCATCCACCGAAAGCCACGCAGGTGCTGAGGGATCTTCTGAGTCACGAGATACAAACCAAACCTGTTTAAGGCCACCCATGAGCTGGACTTGTCCAACCAGGTCCCCAAGCCCTTCCAAAGCAACCTGAGGTGTTATAAATGAGCATAATGGCATTTGAATCACAAGCTGCAGCTCTCCTGAAATAAAACTGTTTAACGGAAAGACTTTTCAATTTCACATCCTTGAAGAGCTTTGTTGTTCATTCCCCACACCTGTGGGTATCACATTCAGAGTCTGGAAGGGGAGCCAGCCCCTCCCAGCACTCCTGCCTCCATGTCTGCCCTCTCCCTAGGTCTGCACACCAAACCTCTGAGTGATTTTTTTCCCACCCAATTCCCATTCCTACGAATCCTCTCAGCAGCTCAAATACGATTCACCTCACCCCCCTATTCCAGCAGGCTTTGCTTCAGGCTCCCTAACGCTAAGCGGAAGAGGGAAGCACTGTCAAGTGCCAACAATCCATCATTTGTGCTTTGAACATGTACTTCAGGATGAGATAACTCATGCACTGGAGACAAAACACTCAGGGAATCCTGACTAGCTCAACTTTAAAAGTAATTTTTACCCAAGTGAATGCCGATACCTCATTTATCTACGTGCAGAGCCTCTGCAAGGATCATTCACCCATCCACTGTCACCACTGCCACTACACTTCCAAGGCTGCCCTTCACAGGCTCTCCAGCTCAACAAATCTGAGCTCCTAATCTTTGGTTTTCAGGTCTTTGCCACCTGAAAAAGGTAAAAACCCCATCTGGATCAAGACTTTATTCAGCTTGTATCTTCTCAGCTTCCCATGGAGTGCCAAGAGCAGTACCTCTGTATCCTCCACAAACTGTTCCTGTGACCCAAGATTTCCTGGCAGTGATTTAAAAGTGATCCAGGAAGGTGGTACTGGATATCAGCAGTGAACTTTCTCTCCATCTTTCCTTAAACTGCGAATTCTTGGTCTGGAGCCCACTTTTAGATTTGAAAACCAAGTATCACAGTGAAATTTAACTCCAGGTCTGGAATTATCTTGCACTACCTGAAGGGGAATCACAGACTCTTCCCCGAGGACTCAGATTCCTCCCAGGAGCTGACAGCAGAGCAACGAGACAGGCATCATTCACACACTGAAGCACGGGAAAATCTCACAGAACATAAAGAAAAAATTATGCACCATGACAACGACTGAGCATTGGGAAAGAGATGTTGTAAGAGGACATTTCAGAGATGTTGTGAGAGCTCCATCTTTGCAGATTTTCACAACCCAACTGGACGAGAATGATTTGGTTCTGGAATTAATCCTGCTTTGAGAAGGTGACTGGACAAGAGACTTCTGGCAATCCCTTCCAGCACCGACTATTTTTTCCTGCCTTGATCCTATAGTGCATATGGCAAAAAGAATCACAGATAACAATTATTCCCCAAACCTTTCCATTGGCAATGCAGCAATCAGCTTACAGACTGTACCTTGAACAATAATCAGCTATCCAGAGGCTCTGAGGTTTCTCTCACTCATGTTTCTAAGATTTTTGACTCTATCCACACAATCATAATTAAAATATTATGCCAAATACTATGAAATAATATTTTTTAATTATTTCTGTATTTAAAGATAGGATTTTCTTTTAGTATTTTTTTTTCTGTCTGAAGGAAAGAAATACTGCAAGCTTGACAAGACTTTAAAATCTTCATGAAGACACTTGTTTTGATAAAGTAGGGGATTCTTGCACCTTGGAAAGTGTCACAAGTTCAAGCTGGACTAAACAGCTGATCTCCCAGCAGGTGGGTTTTGAGGCAGGATGAGGAAAGATTCTCAGTGCATCTGACTGGAAGCACATCTGGTCTATAAAATTCTTTCCTGAGCTCTGAGGCACCATTCTCAGCAGCCAGAGGGACACCCTGGGCTTCCTCTCTGCTTTGAAAGAGCCAGTTGGTGGCAGAAGGAGCAGCCTGGTCGCTGGCAGGGATGTTTGCTCACAGAACAAGCAAGCTGTGGGAGGACTGTGCTGCTCTCAGCAGCCCCGTGCACTGGAGAGAGGAAGCAGCAAGGGAAGAGCTGTGATGGCCACACTGCCCAGCACAGCCCTGGCGTGGCTCAGGAGCCTCTGCTGGCATCAGCCCCCTGAAACCCAAGCCATGCCTGGGCCCTGGGATCTGCTCCTGCCACTCAAAGGGAATTGATACCTCAGCGAGCAGAGCCTGGCTGGCAGCCCCACAGGAAACCTGTTCAGGCCCATCAGCACACTTCCTTTCCTTCCCTTTTGCCTCCTTTCCTCCTTCCTTTGCGCTGGAAAAGCCACCCCAGCCAGAGGACAGCACTTCCCAAACTTCGTCAGGGCAGAGATAACAGCACTGAGCAAGTCCCACATCCCAGGGACCTGGGGAACAGCAGCAGGGATGATCCCACAGCCCTTGGAGGCAAGTGGCTCCTCTCCAGACCTCTGGCACTTCAGCTGCTATTACCAGGGCAAGGGTTTAGCATTGCAGTGAGGACAGCTCTTGTATTTTGATCCCCAGCTGCATTACTCACTATTTACTTTCCCGGCATACGCAGCCCAGAGTGGACAGTTACTCAGCCAGCATTATGCAAAAGTTTATAGAGCTTTAATTGGCTTCATTTAATTAGTTTCACTTTCTTACAGCTCCGTGGAAGAAGGACTCTTCTGCTCTTGAACTATCAAATGGATTTTCTTTCTAACTGAGTGAAAACATGCTGAGTCTCTGTGCAAGCACATGAGGCTTAAGGGATGTTTGGAAAGGCAAATTCCAAGTTCTTCACCCACGGAGCTCCACAACGGAGCTGCCAACCTGGGGAAGGAGCAGCACACTTCCAGCACCTGACTCTCACCATGGGCTCCCCTGCACAGCAGTGAGGGACTTGGGAGCCAGAACTCAGGACAGGACGTTGAAATCCATCTCTGAGAAGTGGTTTTCTCTCTCTCTTCCACAGCCCTTTCCAAATGGGCCAGGCTTTGAGAAGATCCAGCACAACATCTGCTTGTGAGAGCCAAGCCAGATGACCCGAGGGCCAGAGGACTGAGCAGTGCTTATCACAGCACGTGCCTCCGTGTCAGAGAGCAGTGCAGGGAGCATCTAACAAATATCCCCACGCTGGCACCACGAACTGGAAATGAAATGTTCATGTATTTGGATGGGACTGATGAGATCCAAGCAGACAGTCACCTGAAGGATGGTTCTGTCAGTTGACTGATCTACTTTCTATTTGTCTTCTCTTGCAACAAGGACCACAGCCAAATTTATCCAACTCCTCAGAGAAGAGAATTAAAACACTTAACCCAACACTTGCCAACTTAAATCAAATACACCTATTTTCAAAGCTGTTAAAATTACAAGAATTATTAGCAGTAAAAGAAAGCAATTCTGTGTATAGAAATACTTTCACAAAGCAAACCATCACAAAGTGTTTAGTTGTCATGAACAGAAAGATAAGGAGGCAAAGACAATGTTTCTGCAATGCTTTAACACAGGTCATTCAGTATCCACAGGGGGCACGGAGGTGCCAGTGGCTCGCTGGACAGCTCCAGCTTTACCTCCAACAATTAATGTTTGCACTTTAAGGAAGAGCAGACAACATTTGGGATTAAAAGTGCTCTAAATTGAAAGAAAAAAGGACATGGACATGATCTGCTGCAATTTATAGACATGGTGTGGAAAAGAAAATTCCTGCAGAAAAATCATCTGCTGGATAAACTTTTAATCTAGAGGAAATCAGCTTTCCCTCTAAATCTCCTTCTTGGGCTTGCAGTGCTGCAAAACCTGAAAGTGATATAAACTAAAAAGGAACAGATTCAGCAGCATGTGCAGCCTGTTGTTACCACCCACATTTCCTCACCTCCCCCTCTCCCCAAAAAATAAGATCTGCAGAACTATTAAAAGAATCTAGAAATGTGCAAATGTTTGTTCTAATACGGTATTTTAAAAATATTTGCTTTACTAATATACGGGGCAAAATGAAAATAAAAAGAAAACAGAGAAACGCTTCCTTAAAAAGTCCATATCATCCACTACCCTTTTTTTCTCGTGGTGAATCTCTCAGAGCAGCACATCAGCAGCAGGCACCTGCAGTAATCCCTGACACAAAGAGAGCTGATCACCAAATACAAAGCAATGAAGAGTTGGCCTTAGAGGAAAATCCCTCCCTGGGGCGCTCACGTCGAGCCCTGAGTGACAGCACCACAGCACTCTCCATCCAAGCCAATAAATCAAGCAGTGCAAAGCCCTGTTTTAAGTCCTTAATCATTTATACTGTTAAATTTTCAGAATGGCTCCTGGCCACATTTATGCCCCAAACAATCTGGTGGTAACTGAAACAGCTCCTGGGAATGATCTGGGAGCTGGGGAGCACCATGGACCATCTCCGTGCACAGCCTGCACAGCATCTCCCCGTTTTAGGAGCTGAAGGAGCTCAATCACATGAGCACAAGTCACTCTCTGGCATTTCTTCTGAAGGCTGGAGAGCTTTCCTGGAGATATTGATGTACCAGTGGAATTAGAACCCACGAGGCTGAAATTAAAATTCTGCACCTGACAACGCAGAGCCGGCAAAGACATCCCTGCTCTCTCTTCCTCCACAGCCACGCTCTGGTTTGGATTATGAGGGTCAGAGAGTTTAGAGGACTTAATCAGGACTTTTCCTCTGCTCTTGACAGGATAATAATATGTAAGCAGATGCCTTATATGCACAAAAGCTAAAGCTGCTTTCTTGCTGGCTAAGGGCAGGGATGAACATCATCACTGAAATGTTTTACGGCAAAACTACAGCCAGCCAACACCAGCACACAGCCACCTCCCTCCAATAATTGCCATGGGATGGTTACAGACTAAACCCTGACAAAGCCCTGCCCCAGGAAAGGCTTCTCCTGATGTGATGTTTTTGCTGCATTAATTCACAATAGGGCTGAATTTTGGCAGCCTCAGACCAGGAATAGTATTTAACTTGTCATCACTGCCTGATACACTTACACTGCCCCGGCTCTTTTAACAGCTCCAGGAGAACAAATAAATTAAAGCAAGCTTTGCTTTTGGGCTTGGTGAATAATCCCCCCTCTCCAAATTACGTGAACTTAGGAAGGACTTAATATAAAAATGTCATAAGACTCATTTGCCTTCGTTTTATGGTTTGTTTTTTGTTTCCCACATTCAGCTAGATGTGTGTTCAAGTGTATCATACGTCCAGAACCCTTTAAGAGAACATAAATCTCAGTGCAAGTCTTCACCCTTTTGCTGACCAGCCCTGTGAAATCTGTCAGGTCATTTGCACCAGCATTTTCATGTGGCAGATCTAATTCTGTACCAGAAAATTGCCTCATCTCGTGGGCGTTGCAAACCTGCAGCTCCCATAAAACACAATTGCTCGGCTGCTGCAAAAACTTAAACTCCCTTAATTGGGTCTGCTCCCACAAGCAGCCATTCCTTTCCCCAAATCCACAAATGTGAATAAAGTCACTGACTTCGAGTCCACTTTCGAGTGTTTTCAAGTTAAACAAGAACTTAAGAGCTTTGGCTTGGAGCCAAGGTTTTAAAACACTGCTCCTAAGCCTCTTGGTGCAAAGTTTCCTCCAGCTGTAAAGCAGAGATCCAGATTTACTGACAACATTCAGGGATTAAAACACTCCCCAAAGGAGCAGCAGAAGCTTCTGCTACAGCCTGAGCAACCAGAGCTGTTCTGAGGCTGAAGATTCAAAACGTTGTTTCCCACACAAGTGTACACGAGCCCCTGTCAGACACCAGCATGTTCCACCCAAACAAGCTCCTCTACAAAAACACACAGAATACACTCACAGCTCACATTTCTTGAACTAAACACACTTTCTGGAAACTTCACATTTTGATCCTTAATCTACCTTTTTTTCCCCTTTCTTTTGAGGCAGTTTTGTTTTTAAAGCTAGGACAGAACTAGCAAAATTTGCAGAAGTAATTCAAAGGCAAAGTTGCAGCAGAACTGGAGACTTGGAAGATCCATAGATTATATCCACAGAGGAAGCACATGATGATTTTTGATTCATTAAGAAAGAATCATTCTGACTAAATACTCGGTACCTGAGTACTTTTGATAACCTCACTGGTAAGTCCCACACTCTAAAGACAAACTGAGATATTTTAATGGACCAAAATAAATCAATAAGAAAAAACACAGCCTGGAAGAGAAAAGAGACTAAGAAAGAAAAATTATGAAGAAGTGGCTTGGGGTTGAAAACAGCACGTGTGTAGACCCATGCCACTGTGATCCCATGTGCACTGATCTCTCCCTTTTTCTGGGGATTAAAAAAAGGCATTGGCAGAGGTGAGAAAGTATTCTCTCACTTCTAAGAAAGCTACTGCAAAAAAGAATTTAAAATTAAATTGTTGCTTCTCTCTGAAGCCTGCTGTTGACCTGGCTTTTCTCTGTTTCTTTCTAAATTAGAGAAAAAAACCAAACAAACCTCCAAAACAAACAAACAAACCCCCACAAACAAACAAAACCCAAACCAAACCAAACCAAACCAAAATAGACAGGACTTAAGGAAACAGAACAGATTTTCTTTCTTTATCTGAGGAAATGTTAAAGATAGACCAATTACACTGCAGTTCAGAAGGGTCACTGCCACTTTTTTAAAGCTGTGGGAACAGCCTTTACAAATTCTGCACAGGATCAGTGCTACTCCTGCTTAACCTCTCACGTTTTCTTTTCAAGTCTGACTTAACCACGCTTGAAACCGTCGCTCAAAACAAACAAGCCACCAAAAAGCACTGGGGAAGCTGTCTGAAGTCCAGCCCGACAGAGGCCAACCTTATCTCCACCTCATCCCTGCATCACCCAGGGGGATGCTCGTGACGGAGAAGGACCACGCGGAAAAGCTTCCTGCACTTTTCACTGCGGACAAACTCGGAGCAAGTGCTCGGCTGGATGCGTGGGCTGAGCCCTGCCCTTCGCCACCCCTGGCTGCTGATCGCTGCTGGAGCACATGGTGCGAGGAGAGGCACCGGCACAGAGCCCGGGGACACGGGGCACGGAGGGAGCGGGGACACGGAGGGAAAAGCCCTTCCCGCTGGGGCAAGGAGCTGCCACCCCACTGCGGTCCCCGTGCTGGGAGCTCTCCTGGCACGGAAAGGTGGCTGTTTCACAGGGAAGGGGACACTACGAAGGGCTGTGGTTAAGCCCAGGGACTCTGAGGAGACCCAGAGGCGAGCGGGTGGAGGGTGTCTCTGAGAGCACCTGGGATGGAGCAGGAAAGGGCCACGGGGACGGATCCCCGAGCACCTGGCCGGGAGCGGTGCCGCCCGCCCGGGCTGTCCCACAGCCTGGGGACGCACCTGCGAGGGCGCGGGGCACGGTCCCCGCACGGAGCCCTGAGCGCCCGGGGCAGCCCCGCTGTGTTCCCCGCGGCCTTGGGGCGTCCCCCCCGCTCCCTCCCTGTCCCTGTCCCTGTCCCTGTCCCTGTCCCTGTCCCTGTCCCTGTCCCTGTCCCAGTCCCTGTCCCGCACCCCTCGCCCCGTCCCCGTCCCCGGCACTTACGGGCAGGAGCAGGAGCGCGGCGGCCGCTGCCGCGGGGAGGCTGCGCTGAGGTGCCCGCCCCGCCATGAGGGCTCAGAGGGTGCCCGGGGCTCAGCCGGACCCTCGGCGCTGCCCCGGCGCCGGCATCGCCCCCCGCCTGCTGCCCTTGACCCCTGCCCGCCGTCCCGGAGCCGAGCCCGGCGCCGCCGGCGCGTCCCAGGGCAAACCCCCGGCAGGGAGGGAGGGAGAAGGGGGAGCCGAGCCCGCCCTCCGCCCAGGATGCCTCGGGGATGGAGGCGGCGGGGGGCCCCCGGGGGAACGCGACCCTCAGAGCCTCCAGCAGCGAGGGGGACCCTCCTCTCCCCCGGCTCCGAGCGCAGGAGGGATTCCCCCCTGCATCGGGCGCTGCGTGGAAGCGGGACCGCACCGCCCGCACTCGTCCAGGAGCGATGGGGAACCCCCTCCCCGAGTACTGAGAGTGATGGAGATCCCTCTTCCCCAAGCAATGGGGACGCCTTCAACACCAGCTTCCAGAAATAACGGGGATCCTCCTCTATCCTCCCATAAATTGGAAATTCCACTGCCTCCAAAGTTTCCAGGAACAAGAGGATTCTCGCTGCCCAGGCTCTGGGTGCAGTGGGGATCATTGTCCAAAATTAGGTGCAATGCACACGCACTCCCTAGAGCCCCCCAGGAGCATTAATAGTCCCTTCACCATCACCGCATCCTGCCAGGAATTAGGTAAAATGTTAACTCCATTGCCCTTAAACTTTCAGGAGCAACAGGCTTCCCCCACTGCCCAGGCACAAACTACATTGTGGACACAGTGCATTAGAGCTATTTTATTAAAAAAAAAAAAAAAAAAAGGAAAGCAACTCTTTGCTTGAGCACACAGTGATAGGACACTTTTTAAGGTAAAAGTTTAGATTAGATACTAGGAAGAAATTCTTCCCTGTGAGGGTGGTGAGGCCCTGGCACAGGTTGCCCAGAGAAGCTGTGGCTGCCCCATCCCTGGAAGGTCAGGTTGGACGAGTCTTGGAACAACCTGGGATAGTGGAAGGTGTCCCTGCCCATGGCAGGGGGGTTGAAACGGGATGATCTTTAAGGTCCCTTCCAACCCAAGTCTTTCTTGGACTCTGTGGCCCCCTACAAGCCTGGGGAGAAAAGAGAGAATCCTCCCTGACACTGTGCACTCTGAACTGGCTGCCCATCCTCCAGGAGTAAGGGGACACCCCCCAAGCCCACGATGCAACATTACCAGGTGTTATGAGGATCTCCGCCTCCAAAATAATGAGAAGCAAATCTCCCATCTTCCTCTGTACCCCAGGACAAAAAGGTTCTGGCTTATTGGTCACCAAATTCATCAGCACACCTCTCCCAGAGTCTCCAAGCCTGTGGGGCATCTCCTTTGCTGTTCCCCAGCTGCCATGGGAAGCGATTTTTTCCCCAGCACCACGCCTTTTAGGACTCCCCAGTGCATGTACGTACTTCTAGCCAGGCAACCCAAAACCTGCCTTTTTGACTGTTCCTTGTGCACTTGGTGTCTGAAACATAAGACATTTATCCTGCTCTTATCTACAGATACTGGCCAGGCTATGCCCCTGTGCAAGCAAAGGCAGAACAAGGTCACCCCTTATCTTCCTGCCCACTTGCCCAAGGGGCCTCTGGCCCTCTGGTTGCTCTGAGGTGGGTGTTGATGCTCAGGGAATGGGAATCCTGTAGATTTGGATGCCTGACTGTGTTGGGACCCAGTTCCTGGGTCTAGCAGAGTTATCTCTCCCTGCCCTCCACATCCAGTTAGGCCTCTCCAGACAATGGATGTGTCTGTGGTATTGTTAGGTGTGGGCATCAGGCCAAACCCTGTTTTTTCCAGTGCCAGCAATGAGCCTAATAAGATTATTTTCCTCTCTGCTCCATCCCATCTGCCCAGAGGATGGCCAGCTGGGTGTGAATCACAGTCAGGACCTTGCCCCAGCTGCAGCTGGGACTGTCCCCAAAAGCCCAGCTGTGTCCTGAGGCACACAGCCCTCTGTCACAGGTCTGGGGCAGGAGCAGGCAGGACCAGCTCCTTCCCATCCCAGCTGGATTTCTGCAGGGAGCAGCGCCATGCACCATCTGTGCAGTCACCTGTGGCCAGCTGTTTCCTTCAGGGAGATGGGGCCTTTCTGCCACCCTCCTTGTTTATTGCTTTTTTTTTTTTAAAATCAAAATCAATTCCCATGAAGGTCAGAGTGGCACAGAGGAAAGAGTTCCAACAAATTCTCAGGGCTTACAACAGCTTAGCAAGATGCAGAAATACCTGAACATCTTCCTTTGAGGGCTTGCTGAATTATTTTGCTTTTTATCATTTGCTCAGAAAGGCATAAAACAGCTTCTGTCCCTCTCTAAACACCTACAGGGATGCTCACATTCCTAATTTCCTTCAGGAATTCCATTTGGTATATCATGAACATCACAGCAAGGAGATGGGCACTTATATACACTAGAAAACTTGGAATCCTCCTAAGAGACTGGCAAAAGTTTTCACAAAGCATCATTATTTTCCCTTTTCCTCTGGTTATTCAACAGTTTGAATACATTTAAATATTTAAGCTTGCCTAGTTTTCCCTTTTCAGCCTGTTGCACGCCAGCATTTGTTTCCTTTCATTATTGAAAGAAAACAAAGCCATATCCCAAAGTTGCATGCTTCCAATTAATATGAGTTTGTTCATGAAAATGCACAAGGGAGGAATAAATCCAGCCCAAATTTTTATTGCATTTAAACATCCACCTCCGGGACTGGAAACTCACACGCAACAGGATTCCATGAACTCATGGGAATCGGTAAAGGAGGCCTGGAGCTGCATCTGCACAGACACCAAGTGCCCTGGAACCAGGAAGGTTTTCCATGACTTTCTGTTATGATTTATCTGTGTTTATTGCATTGTCCAGAGCCTCATAATCTTAAAAGTTGTGTTGAAAGAGAGCAAAACAACCCCAAACTGTGACTATCTAAGGATTAAACAAATCATTCCCGCAGTCTCGTGCCCAGGGCTTTTCCCCTTGCAGCTGGGTTGCAAAGTCCAACCAAAGATTTTTGTTGTCTGGGTTGCTTATATGGTCAGTCCCCTTTGGATACTCTGGAGTTCTTTCAGGGCAGAGCTCGTGTTGCAGCTTTTCCTTCAGTCAGGGGTCTCTTCTCCCATCCATGTCCTTTGGTAAAACTCGTAGGATCATTAATCCTGCTGGCTGGATTCATGGGTGAGATCGGTCAAGGTTAACATGGAAACAGATGCACAGACACAGATACCCACACGGCCTTGTGTGGATATGGCATGGGAAATGTAAGCCTTGCTCTTTCAGGAAACACACCAAGACCCCTGAGATCAATACTCAGAGACTCAGGAATGCAGGAGAAGACAATCCTGATCAGCTGGATGGAGTGAGTCTCCGTATGGGATCATGGCAAGCATCCAGTTGCTCAGTTCTTGCCCAAATGACTTTCAGACATGGCTTGCAGTCATACCCATACAAGGAAAACCCCCTTTTGCTTGTTTGGTGCTGATTTTTATTCCTCTTTAAACCTCCTGAAAGAACTTCCAAGTCTAAGTATTCCCACTGCTCTCAGGGGCGAAGATGTACAGAAAGAATCCTCACTGGAGGAAGGGCATGGCCAGCTCTTGGGGTCACATCTAACACAGCAAGGTCCTTGCCCTGTCCATGACCCCGAGGAATTTCTACAATTCAGTGAAGTGACTTGAGAAACAGTTTCAGCTATGACCACAAACATCACACAAGACATCAGTAATCAAAGGGTGAAATTGGGCTGGATCAGGTGCCGACTTTGTCTCTCTGAAACACTGGAGGACCTCTCAGAGGGATGAGATGTCTCTCAGTTAAAGGGAAACATCAGAAAATATCAAATACATGATTTGTATATTACATATACAAATACTCCAGGTGAGTTCTAGAGCCCTCTTTTATGGGTCCCCATTTGGAGACAAATTGGGTCCCTATTTGGAACTTGGATAGGTTTTAGGCCTCCTGTGCAGGATCTGAATAAATCCAATTTTAATTATGTATCAGGTGTTTTATTCATCCCCTAAACTAATAAGGTTAGACCCCTTTCAGAGATGTGACAGCTCAGAACAGCTACAATTCCCTGGAAGTGTTGTTCTGCCCTGTTCCCTCCTGACTGCATCGGTTTCAGCTGTTTCAGAGTGGCAGGGGAATTGATGTGTGTGTGCCAGACCTGGAAAAGGCCAGGCTGGGAGAAGGAATGGGAGAAGTTCCCCCTGCTTCTCGCAGAATGAATGAATGCCACGATGACATTTGAAACCAGAATAATTTCTGCAAGGGAGGAAAGTTAGCTGGAGGGTTCTTATTAATAATGAACGTGATGGTTTCCTGAAATAATGGTGGGTCAGAGTCGGTAACGAGCACGGCTCAGGAAAACAGAGATTACTCTGACAAAGCAAAGGCACAGAGCTTCTTCCTCTTCAGTAGGTCAGGACTTGCAGTTGCACTGGAAGGAGGGATGTAAGTAGGATGGAGGGAAAAACGGTGATATTTAAAGAAAGTTCCATTGTCTGAAATGGTTCCTAAGAGCGAAGTCTCTGGGGTGTAGTATGAACCTTGGGAGTGGGGAGAAAGAAGGAAAATGAGGTGAAAGCATCACCCCTTTGGCATAAAATAGATTTTCTGGCTTTCTTTACTGTGGAACTCATGTGGCCGCTGTATTCTCATGGAATAACACAGGGCTTTTCCTGGTGCTTGGTGTTTGGCACATCCTATTGCCAGGGAGATGCAATTGGGATTCTTCACTTCCCAAGGGCACCACAAACCTCAGCGGGCACCGAGCCCATATGGGCTGGGAGAATTGTTCTGGTGGCTGCAGGCCCTGCCAGATGTTCCCCTTTCCCCAGCCAGCTGTGGGACAGCAAAGCTGCCACATCTGGGGATGCTGATCTGGGAACTTGGGGCTTTCAGGTGCCTTGCTCCAGGCTGTGATGGACAACTGGCAACCTGGACACTGTTCAGAGTTCCCTGGCAAAGCAGTTTCAGAGCTAAATCTTAAAAGTATGTTTAAATGTATTATCAAGAGATGTTTCACCTTAAAAATGGGGGAGGAGGAAAATGTGTCATGAGAGGAATCACCTAATTTGGGTTCAGAATTTGAAGCCACACTGAGTAAGCAGAGCCACACCTCTAAGGAGAGCTGACATTTTTGTGGATTCTTGGTACAACTTGATTATTTCCAAATAACTTCCAAGTTACTTCTGCAGAAATAAATCTTGGATTTCCAAATAGCAGAGAGAAATGCGTGATTCAGCCTCCCTCCTTCCCTCTTTTATCAGAAATGTATTCTACATTTTGCATTTAGATTGCAGTTTTCACCTGTATTTTACCACACTGAAGGAGATCTGGCACTAGACAATCAAATGAAGACTGAGAGAGTTCCTGCCTCCAGCTTTAATCCGTTGTGATTACACTAAAATCTGACTCTTGTATATCCTGCTGAAGTTCTTTCTTCAGATGTAGTTTCTAGGATTCTTTCCTAAATTTTATGTTTGTTTTCCCACCTGGTAGGCAATGTCTTCATACAATGCTCACTTTCCATAGAGTGATTTTTTTATATCATCACTCTTAAAATAAATAACACAATTTAAGGGCTAAACCCCCAGTCCTTACAGCTTGAAATCATTTATAGGTTACTGTTAAGGCCTCAATAAAAAGAACTTTTATTATAATACTTTTGGGAAAGTATAGCAAAACTGGGAGATATACTGCTTTGCAAAGAGTTTGCAAATTTCATCCTCTCCTCTCCCATTTCCCTTCCTCTCTGGATCTTTCTGGTTCGATTATTATATCTGGATTTTTAGGCTCAAATAAGTTATTCATCTTCAGCTTGCCATGTCCCCTTACATGCTTGAGTAGCTTTCATTCTGTCTTGAGGCTCAGAAACCCAACCAAGTCCTGCAGTTGAAATGTTACTGGGGACAGGATTTCTCTTGTGGACTGAGAAAGATAACTGTAGGTGTCTCAATATTTTAATGCTGAGCTTGTATCATAGTGAGTGGAGATCCAGTGAACCCAGTGATACCAAAAAAGTACTTTTCTGCCAAATACAGATGTCTCTTGGGGCTCACTCTTGGTTCTGACAAGCTTCAGCATTGCCTTAGAAATTTCCTTGCTGAAGTCCAGCTTCAC
This sequence comes from Oreocharis arfaki, assembly GCA_013398015.1. Classification (NCBI taxonomy): domain Eukaryota; kingdom Metazoa; phylum Chordata; class Aves; order Passeriformes; family Paramythiidae; genus Oreocharis; species Oreocharis arfaki. The sequence continues at coordinate 102,392 of VZRR01003630.1, read as the reverse complement.
CGGACAAAGTTTTGGGAGGATCCTTCCCTTGACAGGCTGCTCTGAATTCCTTGAGGTCTCAATTATTTCAGCAGCTGAGCTGTCAGCAATTTCTGGCCCCAGATCTGCCAAGTCGCTTTAGGATTTGCTTGAGTGGGGTTATCATTCAGCACGTCAGGAATTTCCTTGGAAAACTTTTTTTTTTTGCCAGTGCAATGTTTGTTTTATTTCTTGCCATCATCTGACAATGCTGCTTGCTTACCTTTTCTGGTGAAAGGTTTGAAAATCCCTTTTTTTTCTCTTTTTTTTCCCCCGAGAACTGTTTGCAGGCTCTCTGGGAGCTCACAGCACAGCAAACAAACAAAAAGGTTCAGGATATTGTCATTCTTGCCGGACACTGTCAGGTTTAGTGGAGAGGATTGGAAATTTGACTCAGCAGTTGCAGGTGAATGAATGAGAAGCAGTTTTACAAATATTCATTTGTCAGTCACAGCAATAATACTCCAGGTTTACACTCTGTGGCCGTGTGGGTTTTGGTGAATCCGAAAGTGGATTCTGAATCCGAAAGTACCACTGGAGGTACACACGGGACAACCAGGTTTAGTGAGTGGAAGAATGCATGAAATGGGCATTTTCTACATCCACTTGCCTAGAATTCAGCTGTCAACATAATTTATCTCTCTTCATGGCTAGTCTAATGGTGCTGTGTCATCCCTGAAGAAAGCATCACTCTTTTCCCAGGAATAGCTGCCTTCTATTTTGGATCATGCTTGCTGCTGTTTTTTTCCATTCTGAGTGCCTGAAGTGGCTCAAAGCATGGAAGCAAATGCACTTGTGTGCTACTTCAGGCTTAAAACTAAATATCACAGAATCACAGAACGATTTGAGTTTGAAGGGACCTTAAAGATCATCTCATTCCAACCCCTGCCAGGGTCAGGGACACCTTCCACTATCCCAGGTTACTCCAAGCCCCATCCAGCCTCACCTTGGACACTTCCAGGGGTGGAGCAGCCTCTCTGGGCAACCTGTGCCAGTGCTGTATGTTCTAAATAAATTAGAATTAGGTATCCTTGTGAGTTTGGGCTCTAAGGTTGGACACACAGATAAAACACTTATCCTGGATGTGACCATAGAGTTTGCTTTTGCAGTGTTTGCATTGGTATAAAAACTGCTTGCAAAAACCTTGCTGCCAAGAAACTGATAAATAAACAAATAACTTATTGATTTTCTGGTAGAAAAGAGAAACAAGCGACATGCACATCATGATTTTCTTTTCCTTATCCTGCTTGTCCTTCAGCCGTCTCAGTGTTGCGAGCCACTGGAGCCAGCAGCAGCAGCACAGAGCTCCATGTGGTAAACAGTGGGTCTAGAAATTATGTTGATAAATAGAAATAAATGCAAGCACACAGACTGAACAGTAAGCAGAAGTTCCTGTTCGCATTTCAGTCTCTGCATAAGACATTCACAAGATGGGACCCTAAACTTTTAGCAAAGACATGGGAAATGAGATGTCTGTTCCTAAGACATCTTCTAGCTCGCCAAATTACCACCGTAGGTAGGGCTAGGCTGAATAAAAGCCATTATTTATAAAGTGCCTGCAAATGATCTGGTTTCTCCATTCCCCCTTTGCAGTCAGTGGACAGCAACACAGCCAGAGCAGCCCAGCTTCACTCCACAACACCCTAAACTCAGTGTCCATGGCCCATCTGAGGACTCACATCCACTTTTGTCTGTTTCTTCCCTTGTCTGCGAAAGAAGCTGAAAACAGTGGGTTCAGATGGGAATTGCAGACAACTGAAATTAGGTGACACGAATCCCATCCCAGGGAAGAAATCACCCTGCAGATGTTACAACTTGCCATACACTTTGCTGTTCCTCACTGCCACAGGATTCTGTCAGTTTACAGTGACTGGTGCTCTGGCCCCACACCCTTAAATCATCACTGAGAGGCGCCAGCTTTAGGCATGAGAGCGTTTGATTTCTGAAGCCCGTCTCGTTCACAGCAATTAATTAGTGCCACCTTTGGCAACACTTCCCTGTGATGAACATCTGGCTCCCAGAGTGTGAATCAAAGCTGTGTGCGCTGCCTTATTGTACATGAGAGCTGTTCCAGGCAGGAGAGCTGGAGGACCTGAGAGTCACTCATGTTAATACTCCTCTAAACATTGCAACAATCAGCCTCAGCAGTTTCAAAGAGTCTGAAATTTTACAGAATAGTGCTTCACTCAGGCAGTATCTAATTAAAACACATGCCAGTGGGCCTACTGTGGCTCAGCCAGGATTGCTTGTCTTATTTTCTCTGGCCCTGCTGACTATCAGTCAAAATCCCTTTCCACAGCAGTTCTCTGCTTCAGATTTCTTTAGCTCACAACTTCTTTTACACAGAAATAATGGCCTTGCTCACACTGCCGTAGATTAGAGTGGGTCAGGCTTTTCCAGGCTGCACATCCTGTGTCAGGATTGGAACCTCTCACCTGAAGGGTCGGATGAAGTTAGCAAGGGATCCTCCATTGTCAATAAAAAAAAAAATTGGCGTTTTGGGTACACGTAATTCATTTCTAGCTTTATCCCAGTGTTTCCATGGACACTGCAAAGAAGGTGGCAAAGTGGGTGGACTCAGCCTGTGGATTACCCAGGAAAACATCTCATAAAAGTGTACAGTCTCTCTTCTAAAATTCCACCACTCATCCATCTTAGCAGAGCTGAAGCTACCCAAGCACTTAGAGGAATTTCCTTCCAGCACTTTAGGGAAAAGATTTTTACTCTGGTTGCCTGCCACTTTGCATTTCTAAACCATCTTTTCATCCATCTACTCTCCTATTTTTCTAGTCCAGCCTGTACTGAGCTGCTGTGTCAGCACCCTTTGCATAGCAGCATTTTTGTGAGTTATGGTCGCAGGAAGGGGATGAATCATTTCATATTTATTCATCAGTGAAATGGTAATAAAGAATTTCCTTTTGCTCAGAAATTGAGTTTTCTGGGTATTGTTTGTTTGTCAATAAATGCTGCTTTACATCCTGAGGCATGAAAAGAAAGGGGGAGATTATTGTCAGTGCTAAGGCAATTTACCCTCCAATGAGAACAGAGGTAGAGAGATTAAGCTAAAGACACGTGCAGTCGAAATGCTTCAGGGTGTGTAATTTTTGTCTTGTGTGCTTTTTTTAGGTGGAAAGCAAGCCAGACACTCTCTTTCCAAATAAGCTGATGGCTGTACTTGACTGAATCTTGAGTTTCTTCCCAGAAAAAAAACACAACAAAACAAGTTCTAGTTTGTAAAAGACTGAAATTTTATGTCTAAAATGGTTCAACTTCCTTTTGACTCCAAGAACAGATACAGAAGGTGTTTGACAGACTTAACAAAGGCTTTATTCAATGTCGTTTGAAATCTGAGAAAAAGCTGGGTAAAGCACAAGGTAAGGATGGACAGAATAATATTCCCCAAATACCTGCAGCTGCCAGTATTAGTGGCTGAATGACAGACAGACCTCACAGAGCTTTCTTTCCACCCACATGAAAAGATTCAGGATGCTGCTGAGGTGCACAGACACAGCTCATGTCCTGAGAACAGTGGCTCCTGCACACCAGCCTGGGAATCTCTGATAGGTGTGAGGAAAAAATTCAGCTGGACTGCAAAACCATATCATCCTTATAGGGCTTGAATTAAAGTTTGGATATGTGTGCAGGTGCTCCACAAGAATTCCAAGTCTTTCAGTATTCCATAAAAGATACAAATCTTGAAATTCCCCTACATGGAGGCAGAAAGAACCAGCAGGAATGAATGAAACCCACGTTGTCTCTTACCATGCTAGCACATCTCTTCTGATCCAAGAACTCCAATGTATTCTACATTATTTAAGGAAAAGAGGTTCAAAGAGTTCCTATCGGTGCCACAGGGAACTTATGTATTTAAAAAATAACTTTGGGGATTTTCTGTACCTCAGTGGAAAAAACCCTGAGCCTGACTTGGAAGTCAGCCCTGCTTTGAGCAGCAGTGAGACTCGGCATCTCCAGAGGTTTCTTCCAACCCAGGTTTACCTATGATTTTGTACTTCATTGCAATTTGTTTTACATTTTTCCTTTGGGAAAAGTCTTTGTAGAAGTTCTGATGGGGCAAAAATTGAAGTGTGGTTGTCATCAGCAGATTCTGGTCCTTGTCAGGTCTTGTTCTACCTGTGTAATTTACACCAGGAGCCAGGTGTAGCATAGATGGGCTTTATATCCTGCTGCCTCAAACACCTGGATCTGTTTCTCACACACCTCCCTCCCAAGGATGGTGTCAATCAAATGGAGCTGGGGAAAGCAGAGTGAATTTTAGCTGAGCAAAATTAGGGAGAAGATAAACAGAGTTCACAGAGCCGCCAAGTGAAACACAGACAAAAATAGTTGTACTGAAAGAAAGGAAGAGGCATTTATGGCACAGGGGCTTTCCCAGAGCTGAGTGAGTGTGCACAGAGCACTGCCTGCTTTAGGGGATTTATCCCCTCTTCTGACATGGGAGCATCCCTGCCTTCTGACTGACTTGTACAGCACAGAGGAAACAAAAACCAATGGGTCCCTTGACCTTTCTATCCAGAGGAATCTGGTTCTCCTACTTCCAGCAGCAATCAGGATTAAAACAGGCAGCAGGTTTTATCCTAGTGAGCCCAGAGGGGAAGTCCTTCACAGAACAAGACTGTAGGGTACACAAGTAAAGCTTAAACCCAAGAAAACGCAACCTTAAATACACCTGAATCTGCATTTTGTTGATCTTCCAGTGTGGTGGTGAGTGCAGCAGAGGAGCCCTCCCAGCAGTGCCTCTCCCCTGTGGTGCTGGCTTCAAAAAGGGCTCATTTTTGACAGAATTTCTCCTCACTGATATCCAGGGAGGGACTCAGAGGAATATTTAGGAATGCCCATTTCTCCTCCCTCTGTTCATAAGCCAATGACTTGGCAGTGCTGGGTTACTGGTTGCGCTTGATGTTCTTAGAGGTCTTCTCTAACCTAAATGATTCTATGATTCTCATGATTCTATAATTATATCACATTTTCCAAAGGTTAGGATATGGTACTCTGCATTGTCACTCCATGTCAGTCTCTCTGTGCAGGAAGCCCACTGATTGCCATCCTCCCCTCACCTCTCTCTTCCCATAAAACAAGAGTTACACGATGAGGCTTTCCAGAACACGTCGTTCCCATAATCATCAGAAACTAACGAAGTAGCAGATATTTTGATTCTTGGATTCAGAAAAAAAACCAAAACAAAACCAAAACATGAAATGAAGGAAAGACCACCTTGGTTTAATGTCAAGGGCACGAGAGCCAGGAATTCAAATCTCACACGTTCTACTGCTGACGTGTTGTGTTTTAAGCTAAGTCTCTCTTCTTTGCTTTCCCTACTTATAAAGTTGGAAAGAGCCAAAATGCTTCTGTTGTTACCATGAAATTCAGCATCAGTTTGCAAAGCATGGAACATGTGGTGTTTATACCCACAAACAGTATTTTTGTGCTTGGATGGCAGGCAGGAAGCTCCCTTCCACTGCACGGTGAGTGCACCAGCTACTGAATTTGTTGGAGGTGAACTGCAGGCAGCTCTGTGTGCCTCAGCTACACAGTAATTGAATGCTGAAAGCACAGGATGCTGGCTCCTCACTTCATCTGACCTATGGACAATGCTGTGGCACTAAAAGGGCCATGGGGACAACTTCTTGCTTTTCTCTCAGCGTGGAGAAGAGAGAGCTCCAGGGAGATGCTAGAGCCTTTTCCAGTGCCTAAAAAGGCTGTAAGAGAGCTGGAGAGGGACTTTTTACAATGATGTGGAGTGACAGGACAAGGGGTGACAGCTTTGAACTGATGCTGAGGGTTGATTTAGATTAGATATAAGAAAGAACTGTTTTATGAGGGTGGTAAAACAGTGGCACAAATGATCCATCTGTGGAATTATTCAGTGTCAGGTTGGACTGGGTGCTGAGCAGCTTGATGTGGTTGAAGATATCCCTGCTTATTGCAGGGGGTTGTACCAGATGACCTTTAAAAAGTCACATCCAACCCAAACTATCCTGTGAGTCTTTTTCTTTCAGCCTCACCTTTGAATTTGTCATTTCCTGTTTTCTTACAGGCAATGTGTTACGATAACTACTGAGACAGGACCACTGGCATAAGGCCACCAGGATTAATGTAACCAAGTAATCCAATCTTAATGAGGTTTAAAAAGGAGCTTGACAGCAGTTCCAAAGCACTTTTTAGATGTATGGCTTGTCTGTGATTACTGAAGCATGCAAAGAATGTTATTAATAGGTCTGCAGCCAGGTGAATAGGTCTGGATTAATTTCATGTAGCAACAGGCAGCAGTGATTTAACTTAGTGGAAACTTCAATGACAAAAACATTGATAAACTTTCCAAGAGCTTGAGGAAACACAGCCATGGAAAATTGATCAGAATGAATCTGTTGAGTAAATGTTTGTATCTCAGATTCATCCTTTGAGCGCCTCTGCTCCGCTCACCTCAGCTGTACAACCCCCCACTGGCAAACACACCCCCCCTGAAATCTGAAATTATGTACCTGGCTCCTTGGCTGGGAGAAATAAATGATTATGAAACCAACTTGTCAGCAGTGAATAGAAAATGCAGGTGTCACTGATTCCTGGAAAGGTCTGTGTGAGCACAGCAGTTTCACAGCTGAAGCAGTGACCCTTCATAGTTTTATTTTACAACTCTTAGTTCTTCAATGGCAAGAAACAGTAAACAAATGTTCCCTGACCACCTTGTCCAAATCTTTCAGGCTCCAAGTCTTTCGGACACCACGGTGTTTGCAGTATAGTCCATTTTAAAGCCACAGAATACAACTGTGAAATGAAAATAGGGTAACCGAGCAAATATCCCCTTGCTTTTGTATCTGCCATGCCCTTTTGTAGTCCACTGGCTAACAGACTGTCCTGTCCTTCTCTGATAGTTCAAGGTCTAAGATCAGTAATTCTGGTTGTCTCAGAACTGAGGACATAATGACTCCCAGGGTCATGGAGCTGAGTCAAAAGTTCAATGGCTAAAGACAGGTTGTCGGTACAAGCGATAGCACAAACAGTCATTTTGGAGAGGACAAAAAAGCACACGAGTTTGGGGATTTTTTTTTTTTTTTTAATAATGACAAAAATACAGACCTTTGTGTGGACATCATTTAAAGCAGAAGAGAGATAATGTGCAATTGCTGAGGCAAGCCAGCTTTGCTGGAATTATTCTGCTTTCATAGCCAGTGAGAATATGGCTTCAGACTTCTAAAATGCTCGCTCTACTGAGCCAGATCTGGCCCTCACTGCATGCAAAAAAGGCAGGAATTCTCATCAGCCTCAGTGGGGAGGCTCTGCTTAAAAGCTGAGTCCCAGTCCTGCTCATTTGTTTTCAAGGAATAAATGCCTTTCAGTCGGTGTATTTTACACTGATAGTAAATTCAGCCTTCTCAGCGTCTGAGCTTAAATCTGGAGACTTAAGCGATTAGTGGGGGAATGCTCATTAAGAGTCAAGACATTAAGTCTCACATTTAGGATTTTGTACAGCATCTGTGTTCTCATGATAAAGAGGCACCAGGTCGTCTGCTGCTTTAAGCCCTGTAATTTGTTTAAGGATTCATTAAGGCAGAACACAAAATGTGCGATCAGTCTGCTCCCGACTCCCCCCCAGAATTATTATAACTCTTTGCAGCATCCCACAAGTTGTGCCTTCACTTTTAGAACTGCAGATCATCTGAAAGGACCCATCAGGAAGGTTCCTATGGAATTTCCCACGAGGAAATGTCAACCTGTCAAAAAAAAAATTGTATCATGGAAATATGTCAAGTTTGATGAAACACCGTGTTGAAAAATCCGAATAGAACACTTCCATAGAAATATTCTCCTGTCAGTCTTTCAGGAGCAGCAGGGTGTGATTTCTATTTTAAACCAGCTTTTATTTTTACTTTATTTCCCGTGGAAAAAAGAGAGCAGAAATCATAGAACCATAGATCATGGAATTTCGGAATGGTTTGGGTTGGAAGGGATCTTAAAAATCATCCACGGGCAGGGACACCTTCCACTATCCCAGGTTGCTCAAAGCCACATCCAGCCTGGCCTCGAACACTTCCCAGGATGAGACAATCATAATGAAACATTTTTAATGGCCCCCAAAAAATAACATCCACTGCTATTGTTGATTTAATTTGATGGGGAATTTTTTTTCTGTAGTACCCATTGAAAAATCAATTTTTTTTTTTCCCATCAGAATTTCAAGTGAAGAAGAAAATCTGTTTTCCTTTCTGGTTTTAATTGAAACATGTATTTCCCAAACCAGAAGTGGAATGGTTAAAGTGCATGGTGGGAGGTGCTGAGGACTCAGCGTGTAGCTGTGGCAAGAGATCCTAATTTAAGAAAAGGGGAAGACGATTCAAATTCTCTTTCCCTGTTAAGCTGGGGAGAACAGAAAAAAAGTAAATTTTTCACCATAATTAGGGGTTCCCAGAAAGAGAAAGGAAAATGTAGAAAACACAGAAATATTTAGACTTCATGAGGAATATCGGAATAAGTATTGCAATAACAGGGGCAAATTCATAGAAGAAAAATTTGTGAAGGGTTTTTAGATACAAAGACCTGTAAATACCAGCTGACCTTGGGATTCTGGGTGACTGCACAAAAATCTTTATGGACATGAACACATTCACCTTAGCAGGTATGGGCTGCGACCAGGCTACTCCAGTGGAATAATCAGCATAAAATAAGGCTGATTGTAACAATGAAGCAAGAACACATGATTAATCCTTGTGTAATTTGGCATATTTTACTTCTGAGACTCGTTTGTTTTACCCACGGGCCTGCCACTGTTGTCTCCTGGTGTGAGCCCTCCTTTCTGTGGGAAGCTGTGGATAACAGTCATGGAAACTCCTTGCGTCCCAGGTCACATCCCTCTCGTTGGGAGCAGAGATGGGTCAGCTAGAAAGGCTAATTAATGTGAGTGGAACATCCCACTAACACAGCTATATTGTTTCCATGTCCAGAATTAGCTGAGTTGAGACTAGACAGAATATCTCAGCCTTGGCAGAACGTAGATATTTCCCAGGAGACAGATCCATAATCTATCTGCTGTCAGCTATCACGGAAATATGTTATTGCTTTCCATATAGGATCAAGAGCAACAGCAGTATTCCACAGATTCTCTGGCGTTTCTCCTTCCCAGATTCAGAGTGTATTTAAGGCTATGCTGCTTTTTTGGCTCAGCTGTTTTGTTTTGTGGCGGTGAGAGAAAGTGTGGGAGAAATTCAAAATGGAAGAGATCTCCTCCAAGACTGAGGGGCTGGAATCGTTCAGTAAGAAAACCAGGGAATGGAGCTGCTGGAACTTGAGCAGATTGTCCCATAGAAAGAGATCAGTGGCACACAGGAGTTTATCCTGGGATTTTACACAGCTTGGTTTGGGAAACACTGAATTGACAAAGCCCTGGGGACACAAAGAGCCATGTCCTTTACCAGCCGCCATGCAGGTGACAGAGAGAGTCACCGTAGCACAGCCTGAAGGAGATAAATGCATGCATTCCTGAGGTTTAGCAGGAGAAAAAGATGGCCATCATCAGAAAGGATGAAGTTCACAATAAGAAAATCTGGTTTTCCGAGACTTAGTCAAACTATTCATGGAGGCTTAGTGCCATCTTACTACATAATGCCTGTTATGCTTTTCAGGGAGACAAATTCTGGTTTGACTTCTGTTCTAGCATTTCAGCAGCATCAGGTTGGATTTCACTGAGGTCAGCTTGCTTCCTGCCCTGCAGGCAAGAGCAGACAGATATTAAAAGATCCTAAGGAGGGATTGGCTAACTCTCTCCTGTGAAAGCAGAGTATCCCTCCTATGGAAACCAAATAGTAATGGATGACTGGTATTCCAGTTTTCAGCTGCGCCCTGCTTCTACCTGGGATGGAAGGTTTTCTCTGAAGCAGGGCGTCGTTTTAGGCTATGAATCAAGGCAGACCCAGGAAAACTCAGATGTTGGGTCTGATGGGAGGTAAGTTGGATGAGCTGCAGGTGTCTGAGCTTGTCTCTGTTCCCTTTATAACCAGGGGACAGAAACAGGGTCCTGAGGGAACTGAGGGCCTTTACCAACCACTCCTGTGGACACCACCTGCATTTGTGTCCAGTCCTGGTCCTCCAGCCTCGGCCTGAGTTGTGCTGCAGGGATATCTGCCTTTTGGCAGCCATAGCTGTGTTTGGACATGGTCACCACTGATCTGGACTCAGACACCTCCCTGCTTGACCTGGGACCGGCCTTGTCACCACGGGCCAGCGTGGCAGGGACAGGACTATCCAGACCTGATCCAGCCTTGACTTCCTGCCTTCACCTTGGACTTGCCTCATCAGCATGAACTCCCCTGGGGATTTGGGCTTGTGGGTGAAGCTCGGTGCCATCCCTGGGCTGGCCTCCCTTTGGGGACAGGATCATGGCCCGGGATGTCCTGGTGCTGCTGTCTGGTTTATCACTCTCAGCTCCTGGCTCCCTGTGCCTTGGGAAGCAGCTGCTCCCTGCCGTGGGCATTTTAGAGCTGTCTGCTACAACCTGCAACTTCACCAGGGGAGGAAAATCACAAAAACTGCCAACCACCCCCCCAAAATGGAGAGCAATTTTTCATTACTTGGGATCTGGCTTAAACAGCAGCTTGTAGGTCCAAATCCCTGAGGCGACCAATCCCACAAGCCAAAACCTCATCTGTGGGAGAGAGAGATCTTTATAATGAGGGGAACAAAAATTATCTTGTGCTACCGAGTAGAAGTGATGAAAAAATTGTGGAACAGTTTGGAGAGGAGCATATATTCAGTGACTGATTAGAACCTCCCCTGTGAAGCACTTTTATAAATCTAACTGATAAACTTCTGATCTTTAAGCCAAGCATTACTCTACCAGCAGGTTAAAATAGAAATTAAATACAGAGCTATTATTAACAGGTATTTTTTCTCCCTTCCTTGCTTCAGCCAGGAGACACTACCTGAATGAACTCAGCTTGATCACATTTGGATATCCTTACACAGGCAGCAAATGCAAGAAATCAGTTTGAGAGGGGACCATGATTCCTTTCTTCCAAGAAACAGCTGCTGAGTTCTGTAACAAGATGAATGAAACTTGAATTTCTTGGCACTTACTGGAAGAAGAGATTATGGTCTCTAATTGTTTTTCTTTTTTTCCTTTAAAGGCCGAGCTGATGATAAGGCTGAAGAATATTTGCCAAATCAGCCTGAACCATGGCAGCAAGTAGTATTTTCCAGTTTAAATCCCAAAGCATTTAGACTCTATGGTCAAAAAATCTATTTACATCAGCCTCCTGAAAGCAGTGCGCCTGAGGAGTTTTTAGGTGATATTTTGGAAATGCAAAGTGGCAGAAACAGGCAGTGAAAAGGTTTACCTGTGTTGGTTGTTTTTTTTCTGACCTCAGTCGATTTAGGGATCTGGTTTGTTGAGTTGTAACAGCTCCATGAGGAACTGAAGTGATAGGAGGAAGGAAGCGAAAAAAGAGGGAGCACAACCCATCCTTGCTGCTGCAGAAAACGTCATTATGGAACCAGGACTCCTTGGATGCAGCTATCACACCTCTGAAGTACTGATCACAGAGAGGGTTGCTGAGGACCCAGCAGGTAATGAAACAACTCAAAAAAAGAAAAAAAAAGAAAAAAAGAAAATAAAAAAAGAAAAAGAAAAAAAAAGAAAAAAATAGATTTTTTTTTTCTCCTTGTTTCATTGTGCATCATAAATCAGGCTTTGCATTCATTGCTGGAGAGCCTTTTAAAAAGGCTTTTAGAAAGGTTTTAAAAATAACAAACAAATAAAAAACTAAACCAACCCAAAAAACCTACTCCATTGCCAAGTCTTAATTATCGAGCTAAGCTAATCTTGACTGTAATTACTGAGATCTAATGAGAAGTTATCCAAGAACTGTTATTATTATTATTATTATCGTTATTAGGCACAGCAAGCTAAACCAGCCCTGTGCTTTAACACTCTTTGTTTCTTGGGCAGTTTCTGGTGAGTACTCAGAGAAGAAGCAATTTGTATAATTGATCTTGCCAGTGCTAAATTTCTAGAAATCATGAAAATTCTTCCAAAAGGCAGGGTTTGGAGATGCTTATTTACAAGCTTCTCCATGTATTTATAGGGAATTTCTGGTTTTCTTGCACCAAGTGTTCAGGACTCTCTCCACAACCAGTCAGAGCAAAATAAAAAGTAGAATTAGAGGGCTCTGTGGGTTTTCTTCGCTAAGTTTCTTTCCAGTGGTTTTGTTACAGAATCTGGAGAAGCAAGTGAAGTGTGAGCTAGTAGGGTGCTCACAGTGAAGGGTGGGAGTTGACAGCACTGAATTGTGGTGTGGCCTGAAATTAATCCTCTTCCACCGGGTTATCAGAGAATTTCTGTGATAAATCATGAGTCACTGATGGCTTTGTACAGCGTGCCAGCCAGGGAGAAACAGAGAGCTTATTTGATCAGGTTTTCAGGGTTTGTAATGGAAATATACTAGCCAGGACAATCTGAGGAGATTTTGGGATTGTTGGGGTTTTTTTCATCCAGGAAAATTCATGCCTTGACTTGATGCTGCTCTTCTTTCCAGCCTGGTGTCCTGTGCCCACTGTTCATATATTCAAAAATAATAATTAATACAACCTTTCTCCTTGCCCAGCTAGGAGAACACACATTCACACTTCCTGTTTAAGACTGCAGCACTAAGTCATCTGTTTCATAAGACAGCTCTCCTTTAAAAATAGCAGTGTGTGTTTGGGAACACTGCCTGCCTGTCCCTGCCATAGGATACTCCCTCACCATCGCCTTTCCCATTGTGTCAGCACGAGGCTTTTTGACCCTGAAGGTGGAGCCAAACTTTCAAATTCTTCCTTGAAATCCCAGCAGCTGCAGGACCCTCATGGTGAGTGCTTTAGTGGATTTATTTTTAGAAAGGCAGCTTTGAACAGTCTAAATCTGTCCTCCTTCGCCCAGGAGCAGCTCGAGGTAAATTCTGCTAAGTAGAGGAAGCTGAAGATACTAAACCAGGGTGTGCAACAGCAGAGCCAGGCATCACAGCTCCTTTCCAGCTCCAGTCAGAGTCACATTTTGCTTTTCCTGCCGATTTTATGCAGAGGATGTTTCACCACCGTGGTGACAGCAGCACAAAATAAAATGAGGCAGAAAAATTACACCTTTTGCGTTAGTTGCACCAGGAACAAAGTCAGGTTGTTTTCAGCTGAGCATCAGGAGAGAGCCCCAAGACAAGGGATGAGCTCTCTGAGGAGCTGAAGCAAAGCAGAGAGCAGTCAGGACGGTTCAAGCACACAGCTGTGCCCCAGATGTGGCTCCAATTACCTGACAAGCCAAGCACTGTGCAGAGCTGGAGTAGAAACCTGAACAGACCTTGAAGTCAGGGCAATTCTTTTCCCCTCAAAATTTAATGCCAATTCTAGAAACAATGCAAGGAGAATGTTCCTCTGCCTCCCCTTGCCTTGTGAGATTCAGGCATCCCAGGGATCCTCTAAGCTCTGAACCCTATTTTTGTGGCAGTATTTAACTACTACCCATAAGTGCTTGAATCGAGAAGAGAAAGTGTTTCTGCTGAGTTCTTCTCTTCAGCATTTCCTATTGGTCAGCAAATGGTGCCAAGTTTGAATAATCTCAATGTCCCCAAAAGTTATCCCAACCTTGGATCTGTCCCTTTATCACTAAATTACGCTCTGTCCCAGCAGTCTGATCTTTTAAATGAAATAATCTTCCCAATCCTATGGATTTAAAAAAGTGTGATATCTTTCTAGTTTCTTTCATAGTTCCACAACTATCCTTCAGCTCTAAATCAGGCAGGTTAAATCACGATATTTGTTTGCCCTTGCTAAACCACAAAGCTCACTGTCAGCTCAGAATGCTCAGTTTGAAAGTCTAATCAAGCCTGATGTTTTTACAAGACACTTCACACGAGATTCTTGGAAAGGCGTTCCTCAATCCAGTGGATTATTGAATTAATTGTCAGGAGCAATGCCATTGCTGTGCACAGATGGGAAAGGGAAAGCAAAACAGCTCAGTGACTTGGAACCCAGACAGACCCCTGAGGATATTAATGTCACCAAGTCCATGAAGGGATTATGTGGATCAATAAAAATAGAAACAGTCAATGTCGTGTTGAAAAAGACAAAGAAGGTCAAGCATAACTTGATCAGGGCAATACAGGGAAAGAGAGCATGAAGGGAATTGTAATACGTCCATCAACCATGAACAAATACCCTTCGACAAGTGATTTATTCTCCGGTTTCTCTTCGTAAATTTCCCTGGTCCAACAGTTATTGCTCATTTCTCTTCCCCCCTTTTCCACCTCCCTGAAATTCCCATCAAAACACTTCAGGGAGTAACGCCCAGCCTTTAACCTGCACCCCAGCAGTTTGTGCCAGGATGTGATACATGACATGGAGGAGCCAGCCTGCCCTGAGAGGCTGTGGCAGGTTTCTGTGTCTCCCTTGGAAGAGGATGACTCCTCCCATGAGTTATCCTTGGATTGCAAAGAGCCGTGTTTACAAACTGAAAGGAGCAATTAGCAGTAAATAGTCTTTTCTGAGTAAGGAGCTTTTATGCTCCTAAGAACCAGGCTTCATTGAAGAATAAGCAGTTGTTTTCTGCTCCCGGCCACCAGGGCCTGCAGGAGAGGGAGGAGTTCTTGCGTGTGATGTTTTCTGTCACTTTTTGTGCGAGGCGCTGGGTTTGCTTGGCCCTCACTAACCCCAGGATCACAGAACGCTTTGGGTTGGAAGGGAACTGAAAACCCAGGCAATTCCAATCCCTCTGCCACGGGCAGGGACACCAGGAGGGTTCTTTTTTTTGTCAGGATTGTTTTGCGATAGTCACTAAAAATGAGCTGTCCAACCCCTTTTCTAATTATTGGCACCGCTCTGGGCATCAGTGGGGGAAAACAGCAGCCCTGCTCAGGCACCTGTAGAGAGTCCCCCTCATCCCCCTCAGCACTGGGTTCCAGCAGCAGTGCTGTGCCTGTGCTGGCCTCCACACGTGCTGTAGCATGCAGAGGACCCCATGGGTGCTGACCAGCACTGGGTGAAGATTTTGGACCAGCAGTGACCCCAAGCTGACGCCAGACAGGAGATTTTGCTCTGCTGCAGACACTCCTTGTCCTGCCCCCCACGCTTTCGTGTGGGGTAAATGCTCACAGCAGTCCCAGAGGAGGTGCAGCTCCCAGCTCCCGTCCTGCTGAGGTTTCCCTGCGCTCCCAAAGGCAGGAATGTCATACAATTTAAAGAGTTGGCAGCTGTTGGCCTCGTTGGACAGGCCAGAGTGGCTGCTAATCAAACCTGAGCCTGGTGCAGGATTATTGCAGCAGATCTCCTGACAAATTTCCCTCCAGGGTGCTGGCAGGGTCCCACAGTGATAATACCAACAACAGCAGCCAGTCCATGTGTGAGTGCCTGTGGCAGCCTCATTTTGCCTCCTCCCAGAGCGCTTTTTTCCTGTTGTGAGTGTGTTTATGAAACCAGGATGTTGTTTCCTGGGTATTGAGTCTTTGTATTTCCAAGAGCTGTGACTGACTGGGAGAAGAGCTGTCATTTCTCTATTACTGCCAGCCTGTTCAGACACACACATATACTCACACAATCCTCTCTCCTGGGCAATGGTACAGCTGCTCTTTTATGTCTGATAATTGTTTTATCATTGTTATTCAGCTAACATGAAAACTGTGTGGCTGAAAATAAGCAGGAAGCTAAAGCAGAGAGAGTCTAGAGGACAGTGAGATGGAAGAAAAAAGAATTATTTCACTAAAGCGTTCTTAGATGGTATTGAGTGATTAAAGGATAAATCAGCACCAGCACACCTTGGTGATACAGGAGTGTGAGTACAAGTCCCTGGCCTAAATGTGACAGGAGAGTGATTTGAATTGCAGTCCCAAAGCTCCTGAGATGAACAGTGAACTATTGCTCCCTCAGTCAGACCCTTACTTGACCAGACATTACAGCCCTGTTGAAATGCCGTGCTCATTTCCATAAAACACTGATAGTTTTGAGGGAAAAAATTAAATTGCCAGGGGTTTTTTGATCAAACCTTCTTAGGATCACATTAGTCTCTCTCAGAGCAATCTCTTCCACAGGCCATTTCTCAATCTAATTTATTTTCTGGTGTTATTTACCAAATAAAAAGGGTTCTGATATGATTTGGTCCCACAGGTAAATATTATCAAAGCTGCAGCACAAACCAGAGTTCTGCAAATAGATATGTAAATGTACCAGAATTGGCTTCTTTCCTGCAGTTGAGAGGAAATAAGTGACAATCCATCACTCTCTCCTCATTGAACTTCTGACAGGTTAACAAAACTTCTGGGACAGCACAGAATCCAGAAAGGAAACAGTGAAATAAAACAGCTTTTAAGGTGGTCAGAGGAGCATAAGTCTGATGAGGAGAAGCTGAGGGAGCTGGGAGAGCTCATCCTGGAGAAAAGGAGGCTCAGGAGACACCTTATAGTTCTCTGCAACTCCCTGACAGGAGGCTGTATCCAGGGCGGGGTTGGTCTCTTCTCCCAGATAAACAGTGACAGGATGAGAGGAAATGGCCTCAAGTTGTGCCATGAGAGATTTAGATTGGATATTAGGAAAAATTCCTTCACAAAAAGGGTTGTCAAGGGCTGGAAGAGGCTGCCCAGGGAAGGGGTGGAGTCACCAGCCCTGGAAGTGTTCAAAAGACGTGTGGATGTGGCACTTGAAGGTCTGGTTTAGTGGTGAACATGGATAATGGTTGGACTTGGTGATCTCAGAGGAGTTTCCACCCAAATGACTCCACAATTCATGAGGCTGATGGTTTGTGGGATGGCACCATCCCGGGGCTCTGTAGGCATCACTACCAACCAACCCAAAGGCATTTACTCACCCAGACAAAAACACACCAGAGTCCATATAAAAAATCGAAGGAGGGAGAAGTTACAGTTCCCGTTCATGTAACTGCACACTGGGTGTGCATGAAAGGACATTGTCTTGTCCTCAAATCTGGGGGACCTCGTGCCACTGAACTGCAGTGTTCCTGACAGTGCTCAGAGGGTTGTTTTCCTCCCTGTTCATCACTTTAAAAAGTGGATGTGGGAGACAGCTGGCTCAGATTCCACACCCACCCACCACAGTAGTGTTTTGCTGCCTCAGTGTCAGCAGTTGACAAGCCTAAATTGTGAAGTGCTTCAGGAACGGTGGAGAAGTCGAGATTGTTATGCTGAGAAAAACCTTTATTCCCCTGCAGGAATGGTGCACAAGCCAAAGGTTAGAACATTTCATTTCAGGGTGCACACAGTTACGGATGTGACATGAAAATCAGATTTTTAGCAATACTAAAAATAAGTAGATTTATTAATTAGGAGAATCTCTAAACAGCAGAGCAGATCGAGTACATATGCTTTTTTAAAATTTTTGATCCTTTAAACTACAAAAATGCAAGAGATATTCAGCAAATGTTTACTCCTGGTTTTAAATAAACCCTGGTTTATCCTGATAGTCCTGCCGTGTTTGCATTGTGCAAACAGTCCAGAGAATGAATATATTTGTCAGATCACTTCTGTGAGCGATTCTCAGTCTGCACTTTCTTTACAAGCATTTTTTCTGTAGGTTTGAACACAGGCATCAAAGCTCAGGATGTGTTGGGGAGCTGCTCTGCTTTTTGCTTCCTTGCACAGGGAACAGAGCTTTTTGCATGGCTTCTCCTCAGGGAATAATTCTGTTTACAAATTTCAAATATGCTCTCTGCAAACACACTTGAGCACTAATCCAAATTGTTTTGTTCCCACAAGCGCAGCAGATGATTTTATCTTTCTCTTTGCCATTGGACTGTCCAATTAGCCCCTCCTTTTTCACAGCTACTCTACGTTACCTCACCACCTCCTTGTAGCAGCCAGTTATGGAAACAAGAAATAGTTTATTACCCGGCATTTGACACAGAGAGAGAGATTATAGAACATAGAAAAGACTATAAAAAATATTCCAGGTCACTCATTCAGGCTGTTCAACTTCAGATCAATCAAATTCCAATTTATCCCACAAGGAAAACTTGCCACAAACTTCAGTTCACGCTGGGTCTCCTGCTCCCTGTGCACTCCGTGCTTCAAACCAGGCTTAATCACAGCTTCTTTTCCCCTCTGTACACCACTGGCACTATGGCAAATTGGATATTTAAACCAGCTTCACTTGGCAAAAATAGCTAGGACTGGACTGAATTTTAAAAGCTGCCTGCCAGAAGGCACTGGGAGACTTCTCTACTCACTGGCAGAAGGACCAGCAAGATCCTCTGGAAGATTTCAGATTCCCAAGGGGTTCTAAGTCAGGCATAGAAACCAGTTTTGAAGAACTGACCTAAATCTCATCATTTTCTAAGGTCTGTGGACACCAGGAAATAGGATGGACAAGGTAAGAGGGTTCCTCAGAGGAAAATATACTTTGGGTGTTAAAATTTAATTAACAGTTATCACCAAAGAAGCAGTTTAATGGGACACTGAACTGACCACGTTTTTCCCTTGAGAGGAAGAGTGGAGGAGAGAGCCCCAAATGTGTTTTCTGTCCATGATGCAAATTTGTCTCTTGTTACAAAAGAAACCAGCACTGCTACACCAGATATTGGCTGCTCCCATCAGGGAATCAGCCTCCACTCTCTGCCACTCTGGTAAGGGCTTGGACTGTGTTCCTGGCATCCACTTTTGGGAAAAACTGAAGGAAATGAGCCAAACATCCTCTCCACGCCCTCATCTCAGATGTGGAACGTGATCAATGTGTAGAGTACAGGCCCAGGGATGGAAAGGAAGATGATTTTCTGTGACAAGCATCAAAAGGACAAGTCTGGGCACTGCTGTCCTGCCTTCAGCTGTCCTCAGTGCCACACATCATTTTATCTATACCCAGAGCATGGCAGGAAACCTGCAACGGCCTCAGGACCAACACGAATTCCTGAAAAACTTTACAAATATCCTATGTAATAGTGATCATTTACTGACAGACATTCCCAAGTTTAGACATTTAACCTGTTCATCATTTGTGCTATGTGTCCTTTAGGTACTTCTTTCACTCACAATGTCCCTTAGAATCCACTCAGCACCCTGAAATCTGTTGATTGTACTTATGGCTGTATTTATAAACCAAACCTGGAACAGTAACTTAATAAAGAAACCACTGAGATTGTCTACCCAGTCCTTGCTGGGGTATTAACTCCTAGCACAGGCAGTGTGTGACACCTCTTTTTCTCCTCTTTCTTTGCAAGCTTAAATGTCAGACACTCAATTAAGATGATTTAAAAAGTGACAGTGAGTGAGATTCACCAGGCCAGATGACCACAGAGCCATTTGAGCTTTTTGCCTGGTTTCTCTGCATAGATAATGGGAAGGAAGAGCTGCTTGCTGGGCATTATTCATCTTACCCTAAACAGACTTTTCAAACCTGACAGGTGATTTGTGCCCTAACAGCTCCCATTTCTCTGAAATGACAGATGAAGCTCCAGGTAATGTTCTCAGCTGTGGATACCCACAGCTTTGCCCATTTTAGCTGTGTGCTTACAGGGTGTGCTCACAGCCCGTGGGATGGAGGAGCTCATTTGTTTTGGTGCACGGCTGTCAATGGAGGGAGTCTGGAATAATTTGTATCCCCTGCCATTTGCCCTGGGATAAAAGAGCAAGTGCACAGATATCTCAGATGACTCTGATAACCTATTAAGCCTCAACTTGATGGCATTTTTAAGTCCTTGGGACAGTCATAAGAAAGGAATATGAGGAAAGGTCTTGTGCTCTGTATTCCGTTCAGCAAGGCTCTCTGCGAGCTGTGGGGAACAGAAGCACAGTGCCAGCCAGCAGGATAAAAGGACACTTCTGCTGCTGTTATTCCTTGCCCCAAACCACACACCAACTGAAAAACTTATTTGGCCTTTCTCCAGAAAATAACAGCATCCCTCCCTGATAAATCATGACTAAGGAGATATGTTGTGTGGGCTGCAGAGGAAAAGCAGCTGTAGCAACAGCTCCGTGGGCTGCGAAGGAGCCGCGTGAGCTGAGAGCTGGGCTCCACCACAGAAGGTGTTTGTTGGACAGGAGGCAGGGAGGGATCTGGTAGTGATTCTGTTCTGACCTCCAGGCTCTCAGGAAACGATGTTTGCAAGGTTTCCCAGGAATTTCTTGTACGAATCCTGGAGTGCTGAGCACCGTTTTCCTAAGAATATCTTGCCACGTGTAGTCTGCAAACTAAAAGATAAGCAATAAACCAGGGGAGAAAAGATTCAGTGAACTTTGCAATGGCTGTAGAGCATGAAGATGGGTTTATAAAATGTCAGGAACTTCTGCTGCTTTAATTCTCTCCTCCATGGCTGGAAGGAGCCTCTGCATGCCTCCAGCCTGGCCTCCTGCTTGAAGCAAGCAGAACCACAAACATCAGATTAAATCAGGTGTGGTGAGTCCTGGATGCTCAGGCAGGGATTCCAATTCCACCAGTTCCACTGCTCCCTCCTCTGCTGATGGGAATGTCACACTCAGTGTCCAGCCTGGACTGTCCAAGCTGCAATTTGTGGTTGTTGCCCTTTGTTATCTCAGTGGTGGGCAGAGTTTGACTCTCATATCTCACTTGCAGGGTCAAACCTCTCCTCACAATTTTTTTTTTGCTGCTGGCCACGGTATCTCAAGTTCCTTCCACACTCCTCCACCAGGGATATCAGGAGGGCTGTGATGCTGCTGAGGAGGGTGATCCTTTGCTAACAGCAAACTTAATGTGGATTTTCTACAAATAATAAATATAGAATAATAAAATTGATATTTATAAACAATTCAGCTGGACAAAGCCCTGCTGTCTAAGAAACTTTGCACTGTGAGGATGACTTGGACTTGCTGAACAGGAGATGGGGTAACCCTTCAGCAAGAGACCGGGTCAAGCTCCCAATTTAATGTTTTGAGAAGAAAACTATTAATTAATTTAAATACCAGACCTTTCAGGAAAATATGTCAGTGCTATTCTCTCCTTACTCTTGCAATTTTAAGGAACCTTTACCAAAAGTCACCTCAGACTGTGAGAGCTGAAATAACTCAATATCCAGATCCTGTTCTGTTCTTGCAGGAATACCCCAGCAACGACTCAAACTTCCTTGGAGTTGCACCATGTGTTCTCTAAAACCATCAACAAAAAATCATCTCTGCCTGCCAGTCCTGGGCTAACTCCCACAATATTTTTCAGTCAGCCCTGATGGAATCTCTTGTGCATCCTCCTTTCCAGAGTCACTCTATTAAAACAAAGCCTAATGGGTCCAAAGATAATGGGATTTCATGTGCTGATCACATCCACCTCGCTGGAGTCCCTGCTGTTCTACTTTGCAGGATTTATGTCCCTCTCTGCTTCTTACCACTTAATTTCTTCTTAAGACAGGGACACCTGCCAGAAACAAGGAGGTGAGATGCCATTAGGTTCACAAAATGCCCTCTGCTGATATAACGGGTTACTCAGTAATTACCCTGACTGAAGTTTCCACCAAAAAAAAAAAAAAAAAGCCTTGTGGACACTTGGTAATGGAGTTTTCTGCAGTCAGTTCTTTGTTTGTTGGTTTGTTTTTCTTTTTTTATATCAATATGATCTTTCAGGGACATGGAACTTTCCTGAAAAATCAGAGTTTCAACCCAGCAACTATTAAGTTTTCAACACCATGCTCAGGAGTGGGAAACAGACCCCACTCACACAAACTTCTTTCAGCTGCAGACTTCCACAATGACATTCCCATGCAAAGTGGGCTCCAGCAAGCCAAGAATGACAGCTCCCCTGCTTAGGAATAATCCATGTATTTTCTAAGACCCATAGGTGGGAAAAGATGACTGGAGACAGCTGTTGGCTTTGTCAGGGTTTCCTTGGAGTTACTCACATTTCTCACCTGAGCCCTGCAGCCACAACAGCCCGTGTGGCTCCAGCTCCCCTGTCCACCTCAGGGCCTGGAGTGGGTGTGGACTGAACAGGATATTGATGTTTGGTCCTGATTAACCATCCTCAGGGACAGAAATCCTCCTTGGGAGCAGGGGAGAAAATCAAGCACTTGCTCTGAGCAAGGAAAACGAAATATCTATTTATTGTTCCCTAAGGTTGCTGTCCCAAAGGAATTTTTCTCCTCTGGTAGGTTGTTCCCTCCTGCAGCAGAGGCACCAGTCTGTCCCAGGCCGCTCAGCTTTGCTCTCCATGAGCACCAGGCAGTCTCTCAACGAAGAACTTTGCCAAGTCCCATTCCCTGATGGGCTGCACTGCTGTTCTCCTGATTCCCACTCCTTGCTAAAGCCAGCTGCTCGGTCACCTTTGCTGCACACCAGAGGGTTTCAGATCCACTTAATCCCCAAAATCAGGGCAACCTGATAACACAACACCCTGGTGGGATGCAGGGCTGGAGAGGAAGCACCTGCCCTCAGCAGAAACTCCAGGAATAACCAAGAGGAAGCAAATGTTCTCCGGAGCTGAGCGATGAACAGATGCTGGTGAAGACAGGAGAGTCAGCTGGGAGCTCCTGGTGCCTGTGTCACACCAATGCTGCTGGGTGGGAAATTTCCTCTCTAAGAACAGGCAGATCTCTGGGCAAAAGTCTTTTCTGCCACTGCCCACGTGAGAACAGGAGGGTTCCGAGGGCTGAACACCTCCAGTCTCATGTGCAGTTTAATGCTGGTGGGCAGAGCTCACCTGAACACCCATTTGAAGCACTGACTGGAAGAATTAGGAAGGCAGAATCTTTTTGCTCTTGCTTTTACTGCCTAATGAGACCATCTGCAAAATGAACTCTGCACTGGAGCTCAGTGAAGGAGGAATAGCCCTCTGAAATCTCAGATCTTTGCTTGTGACTGAAAAACACACTAATATCAATTAAAGGAATAGTAGGAAAGAAGGAAAAATAGGGAACTGTGGTTGGTGTTTTGCATCTGCATCTTGACTGAGCTTCAGAGGCTTCATGGATGTTTTCTTCTAGCAGGAAAATAAAGAGACAGGAAACTTGTTCTGTTTTTCACTCTTGAAGAAGCCCCACCAACACACACAACATCCATCACTACCACTGGCATGAGGTGGGAGTCCAGCCCAGAGCTCACCAATGGCAAGTTTGCTTAAATATTACCTAGCCCAAGCCCTTAAATACCTCTGTGTAGTCTTTAAACAAAATCCCCTCAAACCTTTAAATCCACAGCAGACCCTCCCACAGCGTTACAAACAAAACCTGCGGATAAAGAGTGCATTACAGTGAAGACTTGCTTCCTGGAGTCTGGCATTCCTTCCCTCATTGCAATTCCTCCTTCAGGATGGCTGCAGGGCTCTGAGGAGGCACTGGAGCCTTTCTCAAGAGCACTGCATGGATTCTGTTGGGGGCCAGCATGTGCTGCAAGTTCTGACCCAAGACAGGCAAAATAGGCGTGGAGGGGGTGAGGAGACGTTCCTAAGTGAGTAAGAGATTTTCTTCTGCTCCTGTACTTGGGAGTGTCTGAGTCCCTTGAATTTCTGAAGTTTTCCTCCAGCACCACCACTTCACATGGACCCAGGGCCCTCTTCTCATTTTTAGTGCTTTCATGTTTATCTTCAGGCAGAAACAGGTGTTTATAAAGGGGAGAGAACAGCAATCATCCCTGCAGAGGTGTGTGCCTCCTCACAGCCCAGTCTGACAGAAGTCTAACACCACAGGCTGTGCTTGTGGCTGGGGATCTCGAGCAGCAACCATGGGTTACATCTCCCTGAGGGCAGGACCAGCTTCATTTTCTCAAGGTCACAAAGGTTTTGTGGCATAAGAACAACTTCATCTGCTGCATTTGTTGTTGGAAGACAGCTGGGCCTGTCCCACTCAGAAAGGCACCATCAGTAGAACAGGTATTTTTTAAATTAATGAGTTTTCTATGAAAACACAACATTAGGAAAAGCCTGAAACATCCCAAGATTGATTTACCAAAAATCTTGCTTTTTTTTCCAGAAGAAAACAGAGAGAAGAAAAAGTGCTTCACACTGTGGAAATCTCCTGTTGCAGCATTTTTGGATGAAATGTTTTGCTAGTTTTGGTTTGTGTTTATTTCCATTCCCATACATAAAGATATATATATGGCTTTTGGGGCCAAATTCTAGTTATAGGGATAATTTTAAAGCACTCATCCACATTTCCATTGAGAAACATGGGAAAAATTGTGTGAAGTGACAGGATGTTCCTCAGTGACTGACACTTCCTTGTGCATTAAATCAATGAATTAAATAGCTTCAGAAATAGTACCTTATGAAGGAAGAATAAAAAATGAGGAGGAGAAGATAAAATAAATTAGAGGAAACCTGTCCCCCATTTCCAAATGTATTGGGTCAGACTGGGATGGAGTTACCCATCACATACACAGATCAATATTCTGTGTATTCCAGTTTAATGTCTTAATAAAGTTGTAAAATTTCCTGAATTCCATTATAAGCCTCCATAAAAAGATCAGAAATGTCATAAAATGTAATAAAATATAGACTATAAATTGACCAGGGACTCACAATGATTAATAATAATTTAGATTGGAAATGAACCTCTGATGTGTCCAGTGGGATCTCCCACTGAAAGCGGGTTGGGTTCAAAGTTAGGGGAGACCGCCCAGAGCATTTCCCAGCTGAGTTTTGAGTATCTCCAAGGATGGTGATTTTCCTGTTTCATTTCCAGCTGGCTCCCTTTCCCCCAGCAGATGCCTGATTTCCTCATTTCCAGATTTCCAAGGCAGGAATTTATCAATGCCGTGTTTGACCCAGGCCATGGAAACTTTGGGCACTCAGGTGTGGACACACCTTGGTCTCAGAGCTGGAACACTTCACACTCCTGAGTGTTGTTGAGCTGCCCTTACATTTTCTTCTCCAAAGGTCTCCAAACACCCCACTAATATGCAGACTATAAACACAGATGGCTTTCTAACCAGCCGTGGCTCTCCTTGAAAAGAGAGATTTCCTTCTCTGTTTCCTTCCCTGTTTCCATAGCAGGAATCAAAAGATAAGAAGACAAAATTCTTCCACCAGAAGTTGCCCAGAACCTCAGAAGTCCCATTTAGTATTTTTGACTCTCAGGTTGCTGTCCCAACCTCCAGACAGTATTTCCCATATAAAATACCCATAACAACCCTAAATCCAATATATTAAGGCACTCAAATAAGTGCTTAAAATCTTTGTTTAATCAGAAATAATAAACTGAAATAATGCATCAAACAGTCTGCCCACACTGGTGGAATAAAGAAATGGATTCTGCCTCATTGTATGGAATTTGGACTTGCCCACCAGTCAGTTAAGCTTATTTTATGATAAGAACATCAAAAATATGACAGAAAAGCTCAGTGATGCGGTGGGAAATAATAAATGGTTTTACTTCATAAAAAAATAGGGGAAGAGAAAGCAAACCACAGTGATATTAAATCCTTCATTTAAAAGACCCATTCCCCACAAAGAGCATTAGTTTTCAGGAATGAAATTAGGCAGAGACAGCCAGATAAATATCTGCCTGTATAATTCCTTCCTGAACCGTGCCCACGTCCAAGTCTCAAAATGACCCTTATAAATTGCAGATGGATTTTCAGGGTTCAGAAGCAGTAATTTTTGTCTCAGGTGGTGGGGAGTTCTGTCAAGTTATTGTTTAGAAGTTCTTCCGGATCAAACAAGCTGTGGCAGACAGTTTTTGGAGGATCAGGAAATAATCCAGTGATACCTGGATCGCCCGTGTGACATTCCTGAGTGGACTCTCCTTGCGGGGTGTCTCCAGCAGCTGGACACAAGGAAGTGTTGTTGGGATGGTTCTGGGGAGCTGAAAGTTGATTTTAGTCCAAAAGGAGAGCACTGGGTGATGGCAACTGGAGAATGTGACAGTGGAAAAGCAAAGCAGGAAGAGAGCCATCACGCTGGTGCGTGAAACGGAATTCCAAGAGCAAGATGATTCCTACAGCAATCAATAAGATACGGATCCCTCCAGGAGCTGGCCTTGGACCCTGCCCGCCCAGAAGCTGAGCTTGGATCCTCTCCTCTCCAGCTGCCTCGTGCACAAACATATAAGGAAGGAAAGAGGTCTCTCAGCAGACCTCCAGACCTCGTGGTCTCTCTGGCTTGGACCCCTTTGTCCCTCCAGCAGCCAACTCAGCAGTCTTGTGTCTCTCCCATATCCAGCCCAGACTTTTGTCCATCCCAATACCTGGCTTTCAAGTCTCTTATCTCCCTGACCTGCACCTTTATCCCATTGTTTTTCCATGCTTGTTCCTCCCCAAACCAGCCAAAATACCCCCTTTCCCCTCTAATTCCTCCCACAAGGAGCCTCTTATCTCCATCATCTCATGGGATGTGTGTCATCCTTGGCATGTGGGGTTGAGGCTTTCCTGGGAGCCCTGGGACCAGCAGGGTCCTGGGGTTGCTTCTCTGTGTAGGTTATTGGGGTCTGTCACTCCTCCCCCCAATGTTTTTCTGTGCTCCTCTGTGTGCAGGGTAAAAGCCTTTAACCACAGGATCTGAAAAGGCTCCTTGAAATCGATTGCCTCCTTATCTGCCCTCAGTTACTTCAAATGCCACTCCTGGCTCTTCAGATTTGTGGGGTTTTTTTTTCCAACAATGAAATTCCTCTCTGTCTCTCCCACCCATTTTATTGACTGCCAGAGAAACACACATTAAGCCCAGTTCGATTTCACATGAGGGCTTGGATCCTTGAGATATCCGTATTGCAGACTTCTCTGGGCAAACTGCCTGCAAGCTGCTTCAAAAACCAAAACCACCACCCTAAAAAGCCCCAGCTACCCAATACCCCAGACTTCCTGCTCTCAGGAACATTATTATTTTCTATATATTCTCTTTGTTCTGCAGACAAGCCCCGCACAGATGTTCAATGTTGCCATCCATGTTTAGAGAAAGCTGCTTTCCTGATGAGGCTATAAATTATTTTATTCTTCAGCAAATGCTTATTTATTGACTTGTCTTTCTCATGCATCAGAAATCCCCCTCCAGTCTCTCCCTGGAGAAACAGACATCTCCTGCTTGTCATTGTAGTGATTCCTTTTTAGGTTGCAACAGCCCCAAACTCGCATCCCCCTTGGCCCTAAATACCCACTTGTTCTTGCACACGCTGCTGCCAGTGGGAAGAGGCTGGGGGATGTATGATTAATCTCACATCCCACATCTCACACAGAAATGAAGACAGTGTTGGTGCTGCCTACAGTCCTCTTGAGTGGAGTCAGACTGTGGCAACAAGCAAATAAAGTGGGGGATCAAGGCCCCGTGCAGAAAAGTGCCTGGGGATGACCATGACATGGGGCCTAAGTCACAAGCAAGGCCAAATTTCCAAGGAAATCCTTGACTCTTTCCTCCTGAAACGCAGTAGCTCTTCTAATGAAGAAAAAAACTCTTCTTGGGAAAAAAAAACCCTTGAAAAAAGGATTTGGGACTGGGTATAAGCCTTGGGTAGAGCAACCTCCAACCAAGTTTTAAGTACTTTTATCTGTTACGGCTTTGGGGTTTTTCTTAATCCTTTACCTACAGACCAGAACCTAGTGACGTATTTTCAAAAGTTCAACCAGTGTAGGATAATTTGTGGCCTTTCAAGAAGTGCAGAGATGCAGCCAAATAATCACCCATTTAGCTAAATCCTCATTAAATGCTTGCTGCCCCTGGGCCTCAATGAGATTCTAACATAACCCAAGCAGGAATCAGTGGATCAGGGAACAAAAACCAATTCTATTTTTAAATTGATAATTGAAATAAGCAATCTCAGGTGGTTTGGAGTGGTTTGAGAGGATTTGATATAAAACCCTTCCTCCTGCTGGTTACCCACAGCTCCACAGTCCCTCCAGCTACCAAAGAGATGAACTTGGGGCAGCACCGTGTAAACCCTGGGGTGTCTTTGTATCAAGGGGAGTGATAAATAAAAATGAACTAACTGCTTGGACTAATAGTGAATCTGATTAAGCTTTTGAACCTTTTTTTGCCTGATTCCTACTTACTGCCCATCAAATGCAACCAAAACCCAAATGTCTCTAATTCCAGAGGATGCAGATGACCAGGATTTACTGATTTTTCATTTTCAGTATCCCCATTGCTTTTGATTTGCCCTCAGTTCTGGACTTCTCTCCTTCTTCACTCTGCTGTCAACCCTGTGCCAGATTGATGCAAATGTGGTTGGACTTTATTCCTTCTCAAAAGTACCAGACCAGCACTGGAACCCATCTGGGCTCAGCCTGTGGCTCCACTGCTGACTTTCTGTGCAGGCTTGGCAGATCTCTCAGCTTTTCTTTATCAGCTTCCCCTTATCAGGTCTGCTGGCCAGTTATGAGTGGCCCATGTGAGATGGGAGACATCAGCTCCCAAGTGAGATGGGAGACATCAGCTCCCATGTGAGATGGGAGACATCAGCTCCCATGTGAGATGGGAGACATCAGCTCCCATGTGAGATGGGAGACATCTCTCACTGCGTTTCAGCCCCACATGGGACCACAACCCTGATTAGAAACTTTTGCAGGGCCCAAAATGCATTTTCTACACCAATGAAAGCTGGTGAGTGGTGGCCTAAGGGTGCAGATATTCTCCTCAGCTTGAATAACTCAAGATGTTTTCCTTGAGGCATTTATCTCATTTGGGGATGACATAACACGAGTCAGGAAGAAAAAGTAA
This sequence comes from Oreocharis arfaki, assembly GCA_013398015.1. Lineage (NCBI taxonomy): Eukaryota > Metazoa > Chordata > Aves > Passeriformes > Paramythiidae > Oreocharis > Oreocharis arfaki. The sequence goes on along the minus strand of VZRR01003630.1, from coordinate 73,820 downwards.
TTTTGGATTTCCTCTGCAGCAGAGGAGGGTTTGGATGGGATGTTTGTCCTGATACTTTCTCAGAGGGAAATATCACTGCTGTCCATTTTCCATGGGACCACAGATGCTCTGAGCTTAGGATTGCCAAGAGAGTCGATACAAGCCGTGTACTCATTAAATTCCCAGGATTATTGAATTTGTGGGTTCTAGGGAAGTGTCTCAGATGGGTTTGAAAGACCTTGGCTTGACAGTGAGAGCTGACACCACTCATGAGGGAGGACATCGACCTCCCCCAGCACAGCACTGCACTCCTTAGTTTTTGTTGGCTGGATCACTGAGTTTAATTAAACCCTGTCTTTAAGCTCCATAATTTATGAGGTTTGCCTCCTTCAATTAGTGACACACGAAACCTGAGGGTGAAGCTGGGAGAGGTCATGAAGAAGGGAAAGGAGCAATCCAGGAAATAGCAGGGCTCCTTCTGCTGGAGATGCAATGAAACCATGGATAAATCATAATAAACAAATAAGGCCACGCAGAACTGCAGATCTTGGCAGCTTCATTGAGCTGCAGATGGACACCAGCCTAAGGTGAGTTGCTTTTTTGTATTAAAATACAAAGCCTGTACTTTACACTCCTCTATTTTGCCTTTCTCTCTCTGTTACAAAGTCAAATTAGCATCTTCTTTACTCTTCTGAGCTGCATTCACCACTCCAGGTTTAAAATATATGGGATAGCTGTGCATTGAGTAGATGTCTGTGCATACAGATATATATTATTATGGGAGATTCCTATTTTCACTTCATTTTAGTGCTTCACTTTGCCAGCACTAAAATCAGCTGTCCATTCCTCGTTCCTTAATTTGCATGATTACCTGCAGTCTTACATCTTTTTTATTGAAATTTACTTCCAGATCACAGGACATTGGCTAATCACCAAGCTGCTTGTACTTAATAAATCATCTCAACCTCTAACTGGAGATGTGGTTTTTTAGAGCAGATTTTAGCCTCAAATATTGAAGTTTATCTAAGGAGCTGCATTCCAGTGTTTTTAAAAAAGAACAGAATGGAGGACAAGAGGAAATGACCTCAAGTTGTGCCAGGGGAGGTCTAGATTGGATATCAGGAAAAATCTTCTTACTGAAAGGGTGGTTAGGAATCGAAACAGGGAAGTGGTGGAATCAGCAGCCCTGGAAATGTGGAAAAATTGTGTAGGTTTGGGACTTAGGGACAAAGTTCAGTGGTGGACTTGGAAGTGCTGGGTTTATGGTTGGAATTGATGACCTTAGAGGGCTCTTCCAACCGAATCAATTCTTTGATTCTGTGAATGGTGAGGTTTTAAGTTTGAACTTCAGGAAATGAGGTCAGCTGAGCTGACCATGTTTACTCCAGGGGTTGCTTTTTAGGGCTGGCACTGAGATCACCAGAGACAAACCCTTTCCCCTTCAAACAGGTGCATGTGAGGCCTGATCCTACACCCAGGTGAGCTGTTCATGTCCCAGAGAAAGCATTTTTCCAGAGATCTGTAGAGAGCTGCTGGGCTTTAAGAGGTTTCTTGTAAATCCTCCCTTCCTTCTCCTCCACCAGCCAATAATCCTCTTTCACTGTGGATGGAAGCTTGACCTTATGGGGCTAAAATAGATTAATTTTAATTTTTGAAACAAAACCACCTCTGATGTGGAGTGAGGCCCTCATATGCCTCACCCTCTTGGTGCAGAAGTTACTACTCAGGCCACTTCCATTAAATTCCCTCATATTTAGACTTGCTCTTACTCCTGTAATTTTTTTTTTTTACATGCCTGTTCGCCCATCTTTTAGTTCCAGGACACACTTTGACCTAAGAAGGCAAAGCAAGGAAGAAAGCAGGTATTTAAGGGAATACCAAATTCCAGAGCTTGCATGAAAGAACACCCTGCTGCCGGAATAATTTTTGCTAAACAGATGCAGTTGGGAAATGAGGCCCTATTAGAAAGGATCACAGTTATTCCCTGCACAGTTTAGCAGCCACATTTGTCTTGACCTGATATTTCACATTTTATCCCCAATGTGCTGGGAATTCAGAAAAAGGGTGAGAGATGGGGAGAGATCCCTCTCCATGCTCACAGTTCATTATACATTCAAAATTCCTTTGAAAGCCTCTCACTGAATAATAAGTTGCCAAGCTCTCCCAGTGCTCCCTGTCTCTGAGGCCACAGTACAAATCATTTCCCAGTAATTATGGAGGAGGAAGGAAAAAAAAACCAAGAAATTAATTATACCAATTTGAAAACTCCAGAATGACCTTGGAAAAAACTTCAAAAGTCGTCCAGGATGGTCTCTTTGTTGTCCTAGACTGGGTCTCAGCTTTGTTATTCCTCAGAGGAATAGCCCAGTCGTTTCCTCAGTGTTTCTTCTGAAGATGCAGCTGAAGAATTTGGTTATTTGGGTTCAGCACATGACAAACAGAATTTACAGGATGGAATGGGAGAATGGGGGAGTTTCTGGGGAGCTTCCTAAGCAGCATCTCTCACATGGATGGGTCCTTTCTCTGTTCCTGACCCATGAACTTCCACCCACCCATTGCTGCCTTCACAGCAGGGCCGTGTGATCTATTTTGGCAGAAAAAAAAAAACCCATCCAAGTTGCTTTGCAGATAAATCTCTGCTGTGTCATGGTACAAAGTCAGGCACAAGAGGCAGGCGGCTCTCTCAGGCCGAACACAGCTGACCTGCACAAGAAACAGAGCTGATTTCCAGGATCTGCATTGTCCCATCCAGGCAGGGCCATAGGATCCTCCTCCAGATTTGGGGCTCACCAGAGGGGAGGGGTTGAATTCACCTGTGACATCCCAAATCTGCTGGAGCGTGTCCAGAGAGGGGAACGGAGCTGGGAATGGGTCAGGAGCCCCAGGAGCAGCTGAGGGAGCTGGGAAAGGGGCTCAGCCTGGAGCAAAGGAGGCTCAGGGGGACCTTATGGCTCTTCACAACTCCCTGACAGGAGAGGGCAGCCGGGGGGGGGTCAGGCTCTGCTCACAGGGAACAGGGACAGAACAAGGGGAAATGGCCTCACATTGTGCCACAGGAGGTTTGGACTGGGTATTAAGAAAAATCTCTTCTCTGAAAGGCTGTTAAGTCACTGGAACAGGCTGCCAAGGGCAGTGGTGGAGTGTCCATCCCTGGAGGTGTTTAAAAGATGTGTAGATGTGGCCCTTGGGGACAGGGTTTAACGTTGGACTTGGCAGTGCTGGAGGAATGTTGGACTCAGTGACCTTAGAGAGCCCTTCCAACCTAAATGGTTCTGTGAGTCCACGATTCTAAATAACTGCTCTCGTAGTTTTAAGAAAGAACTTTTCCTTTGTTTCCTGGGTGTTACTCAAGGCAGGAGGACTCTTTGCTCCAGCCCTAGAAATGGACACAGGGTCCATTTCACACAAAAAGTTCCATCTCTGTGATAAATCCCTGCTAATGTCAGTAGATCTCCATAGCCAGACATGAACTGGCAAATGAAAAACTTGAATACTGGCCAGCACTCGACTGTCTTGTCTCTTGTTGTGGGTGAGGGAAGAGCTGTACAAAAGATAACCAAAATAACACATCTGGAGGTGACAGAAAGGAACAGTTTTCCATTTGGTGAACACGTAGGTGCAGGAAGCCAGTTGCAACAGGGGACACACAGGCCAGGAGTGAAGGAAGATTCAGGGAGGCACGAGGGACATCCTGCAGTGTTACAGCTGTTGCAGCTCTTTTTAAGCTGATTCAGGGAATTGGAGGTTGGGGTAATGAAGATTACCTGACATCTGCTTATCCCAGGACAAACCCTGGGCCCCACTCACAAGACCACTGGTGATGGTGCTTGGAAGAGGCTTCTGCAGCTGGGATCCCAGCTCACAGCCCAAACTACTCACTTCCCCCGTATTCCCTTCCCTGTGACCCTGGACTACTCAAGGCAGAGCTTGCCCCATCCCTGCTCACGTTTGTGGTGCCAAGAGCTGGGCAAAAGCAGAAGTTCCTTGCACATGCCTGTGTGGCAGGACATGTCTACCCCCTGTCCCTACCACAGATGGCTGGTGCAAATGCAGGAGATAACTCTGGTGGGCCACAGGCCCAGCATGAAATATCTCTGGTGCCAAAGAGCTCGGGCCAGCAGCTGAGAGTCAACATCTCAGTCTGGAAGGCAAATGTGAGAAGAGATGAAAGAAATACTTTGACCAAAAGACACAGGTTTTACATCTATAAAAGACCACACACATTAACACACAGCAGAAGTCTCTTACAGCCTCCTTGAGGACGTGTGAGGAGATTTCTCCTTGGAGCTGGACGCAGCTTCAAGTCACTTCTCTGGAGATTGAGTGAAAGGATATCTCTGGGTCTACCCCTTCGAACACTGGTGGTAAAACACTTTGAATCCCAAGTTATACTATTTCTTAGCTAGCTGTAATTCTAATGGTACCTTTAACCCCGTGTGTATATTACCAGTAATCCCCTTTTGTTTTTCCTGTGTAGTAATAGTCTGTTTTAAGTGTTCTGTCTGTTAATTTTGTGTCTATTAAATAAATAATCCATTTTATAATAGACTGGATCAGCCATTATTAAAGACCCTGCAAATCAGAGTGGATTTTTGAGTGCTGGCCACTCCAATACAGCGACTGCCTGTTGCCAGGAGCTGGTTCAAACTTCCATCATCCATTTGTAACAGCCTGAAATCCACAAAGCTCTTGGGATCCCACAGCAGTTCTGGGGCTCCTCTGCCAGGGCTGCAGTGGTGTCTCACTGAATCCCAAGGACTCACTCGGATGCTGAGCAGAGTCACTGAGGTCCAGGATCAGCCAGAACCTGAAATGGCTCGTTGAGGTTCAAAATTAAGCTCTCAGTCACAGCAGGCGATTCAGAGGGAGGAAAATGCCATTGTCAGGTGGCCATAAAGCAGGAGACTCAAGGCAGAGGCTGTGCCAAAGCAGAGGCAAAGAGGGAATTCCAGCAGTGGGACCCAGCACCTCCTGCTTTTCCAGGCAACTCTCACTTCTAATATTCCACCTTCACTGTTTCCTCCACCATCTCATTTTGAGCTGCTATGTGTGACATCCTTTCTGATGATTTGACATCCTTCCTGGTGATTGATTTGAGCTATTCTTATTCTATCAAATTAAAGGAGGCAGAAAATACAAGAAGAATTAACCATTGCTCCTTGCAGAGGGCTAAAAGAGGCTTCCTGTAGAAACCTATGGAAAATAAGTGTATAAAGTCACTAAAATGGGACATAAGACACATGGTGATTGACAAAGGGCTTTTGTTCTCCTTGGAACAGCAAAGCCTTTCATTTTTTTTTCTGTATAGAAAAATCAAATATCTCACAAATGTCAGCAGTGTTAAATTAATCTTTCGTTGTTTCCTTTCCTACTGTAGCTGGTGCTTTTTCAGTTGCAGGTGGCTCTGCCTTTTCCACACTTTCAGATAAAACAAGAATCAACTGGATGAAGCCACCAGGTTTTGGAGATGAGGGACAGGGCAGAGTTCAGTTCAAAGACAAAAACAATGCCACAGCATTTGTCTTCAAGGAGAAAGAGAAGTCTTTGACTCTGTTCAGCCTGGGTCCCCCAGTTCCAGTCAGGGGGGAAATGGTCCTTGGGGCTTCCCATGGCCAAGCTCACAGCAGCCCCTGGCCTTGGTTTTCTCTCACCACCGCAAGGGAACCCACGTTCCTCATTCCAACCATCCCTTTTCAAGCCTTGTGCCGACTTTCAAGCACCTAAAGGAGAAAGTTTTGCACTTTTTGACATTTTTTACGTCAAGGTTGAGAGGTGGAGAGGGACTGGAGATTGCTCTGTGGCACAAGAACAACCCGTGACCTTCCAACTCATCTGATAGCACCAATTACTTTATTTTTTTTCCCTCCCTGGAATGATCTATTTTATACAGCACATTGCTTCGGAATACTTATTTTCCAGAAATCTTGTGAGTAAGTCTTATTTTTTAAAAGTCAGCCAGGCATTTATGAATCTGAGTGCCACTGAATATCAAAAAGATATGAGACTCACTTCAGCACACTTTAATGTTTAAGTTTAAAGCTATATTTTATGGCATTAATTCTGCCACCGAGAGTCTTGGATCTTGCACTGGGAGCATTCCCAGCAAGACCCAGTGGTTACAGAGGCAGTGATGAATTATTTTGTGTGATGTAAATGGCACAGAATTGGGCTGCGTGTGTCCAAATTCATGTGCTTTTGTAAAAATCCGAGTTGATTGCTGACATCCAAGTATTACAGTAATGACCAAGCATAGCAGGGAGCAGAAGAATCATAGATTGAGTACAAAGAACCCATAAACAGCACACTAATAATATTGTGGCATTATTTAAACAATATGCCAGAGTGAATAACTGCAGTAAATGTGTTTTGACCTTCGTCATGCATCCCTTGGTCCAAAAGGAAGCATTTTAAGTGTTTATGTGTTAAAATTTCACTTGTCCCCAGTGAGAGAAACAAAAATGCCAGCCAGTGAAGTACTCAATAAGCTGTCCTTCCAGAAGGCACTTTTTAATAGAATAAATCATTAATTTTTCAAAGTAAAAGCTCGAATTATCTTCATTTTAGTCTTCATTTGGCTCAGTAAGAATAAATCAGGTATCCAGTGAGGACGAGTGACAGGTGAGAGCTGAGCAGCACCAACAATAATTCTGTAAGGACCTACAGTTTCTAAGTTTAGGATTCAGGGGGGTGACTGAGGCTGTGGACAAGCACGAAGCAGCCATAAAGGATCATCTCCCACCTCCAGCTCCCATTAACCAGCTACACTTTTTGCATCTCCTCATCCCCCCACTCCTTCCAGGACAGGGCTAAGCCACGGGAGATGCCTTCAGGAGATGCCTCTCTCTCTCTCAAGTTGGCCTTAGAGAGCCTGAACAGGTAGCTCAGATCCCAGCCCTGGAATTACAGGGTGTTAGTCCAGTTTATATCCACAATATCCTACTGTAAATTCAGGTTTGTTTCTACTGTTGCAATATGTCGATTTTCCACTGATGCTCTGGGCCAGACCCTGCAGTGCTGCTCATTCCATCCCAGGAAAACCTGGCTGGTTACATCTGGAATTGTCTGATGCAAAGCTGGCAGTGTGGATGTTTCAGCTCAGGTTATAAGCACAGAGATGCAGGATTTTAATTTTAATTTTTTTTTTTCCAACCGGCTGAAATGAAGACGTGAACGGGAAGTCGAAATTAATTTGAGCTCATTTTGAATCATTTCATTTGAACTGAAATTAAATGTTCCATGAATGTAAGGGGATTAAACCAATTATTTTTGGGGTAATTTTTCAATCTAAAGCACTGCTCTCTAAATGAAACAGCAGAATATTTTGTTTAGCAAATCCGAGAGCAACACTTTGCTCTTCATGCTCTTTTTCAAGATTTTTTTCAGTCCAAAGTTATTTACCAGCTTTGGCCAAGAGCCAGATGTAGCTTTAGTCTCTCTAAACTTTATTTTCCAATAAATTCACTGCCTAGTTTACTGAAATATTTACACTACCTCAAGCCATTTCTCTCTTTCCTAACTTTCACAGTGATTATGGTTTTACAGAGCATTATTAAAGCACTAAGAACTTGTTTATGAAAACATAAATGAGTTGTAAATTCAGTGGATGCAGTGGCTTGGGAAAAGTGAAATAAAACCACCAAAACAGCTCACTGTTAATGCTCAGCATCCTCTGATGAATGTTAATTTAGAACCAATCTGCTCCACCTCGGTGATTCCTCGGGCGGAAAGAGTGAGCAGACCTTTTTTGCTCTCCTACACTTGATTTTCTCGAGGGCTATAAAATTGCAATTTATCTCCAGAATAAACCCAATCACTGAAAAAAAAATATGATTTCTTAGTCACTTCTTTATCCCAGTTATTAATACTTCTTACTGAGCCGTCAGCTGCAGCCTGCTGAGCAATCAATAATTACGGCTCTCTTTACACATTCGACAATAAGCCTCTGTAATGAACGGCAGCAGCAAAGGTTGCTGTCACTTGAGAACTCCCCACAGAACTGGGTTTAAATATCGTAATTCCATCTGCTCCCTCTCCTGCTTATGCATTTCTGTGGCTCAGGGTGATGTGCTGGAATCCAGGCAGTGACTTACTTGTTATTGATGAGAGCGATTATGGAGAGGGAAAATACATTTCAATTCCTTTCTGAAACACTTTAACGAACACCAATGCAGGCAGAAGGAAAAAGGTGTCCCAGCGTTTTCATAAAGGCACGAAAGGAAATAGAAATGGTGCCTAAATTAGACGGTTGCCCGTGGAGGTTATCCTAATTAATATCAGTGATTTGTCCCGGATCAGCTCACGCAGTAATTGCTGCTGAGTCCGGAAAGCCAAAGGGATTGCTCAGGGCTGAGCAATGCACAGGTGATTTCAATCTCCAGGAGATTTGAGTCATCCCTCCCTGCACTGAAATCAAATCTTTTTCACAGAAAGAGGAGCATCTGTTTGAAGCTCAGGGGCTGGAGAAGGCACCGGGATGCCTGGATTGCTGACATCCATCCCTTCACCAGAGAGGTCCGACTGCATGGACTGGCTGTGAAGACAATACCTGTCAGTGAGTGACATTCTGTGCCATCCCTGTTCTCCCAGTGCCAGCAAGTGAAAAGTGACAGCTTCAACCACTGAATAGAAAATCAGTCCACAACTACAGGGGAGTTAATAGTGCTGCCTGAAGTCACACCGTAATGGCTTTTCCTAACTGGGAAATGTGTTCTGCAAAATCCCATTGTTCTCAGTGACATTTGCACTGATCGTTATTCATGAACAAAGGAGCATCTCTCTCTATTTTCTGGTTTGTTCAGTACCACTCGTTTCCTACTTTGCTCCAAGAAAGACCTTCAGGCACCTGTCTCACACTGCCTCGTGTGGGGTCTGACCAGCCAAAAGCAGACAGGGCTGCTCCAAACCACATGGGAGAGGTCTGTGCCTTTGCCTTCAAAGCACACTGCCTCCCTATTTTTCATGTCAGACGGAGCTGATTCTAAATTAAACTTCTGAAGATTTCTGTTCTGAGGGAGGAATGAAGCCTGTCTGTGTCATCAGAGAGCAGCACAAACAAATGGAACTGCACTTGTTTGGCCCCAGAAATGGTGGAGCAGCGTTGAAATTCCCTGCTCCAATATAAATGCTACCCCAAACCGAACCCGTGCCTACCTGTGGTCAGACCACGATCCTGGGAGAGAGGCAGGGAAAGGAGCAACCTGCTTTGCAGACAAGCCCTGGGTAAAGCCCTGAAAAACCCATTAAAACAATGATAAAAGGATGGAAATGGGTATCTGCTCTCTGAACAGTGCCATTGCTTTATGGAAATAAGGATAATGACTCTCTCATACATTTAAAGCAGGTGTGTAGAGCGATGCACCCAGCAGGGAGGGGGAACATTCCCTGTAATGATCCATCAGGGGAATACACCAGGGTATGAAAACGCAGCCAAAGAGCAATGAGGATGAGCATGGAAATAAAAGCTCTTCCAAGGAGCTCTTCCCCCCGAGTCACTGCCACATCACCTGGCCTGTCACACAGCAGCAGTGCCATGCAGCCACGGCAGTGCCTGTAGAGTGACACCAGCAGGGAAATGGGGCAGTGGGGACAGAATCACAGAGTCACAGAATGGTTTGGGTTGGAAAGGACCTTAAAGATCATTTATTTCCAACCCCCTGCCATGGGCAGGGACACCTTCCTCCATCCCAGGTTGCTCAGAGCCCCGTGAACTTGATCTTGAAGACTTCAAGAGGTGGGGAATTCACAACCTCTCTGCACAACCCATTCCCAGAACATTTGACTGGCACAAGGGTGGCTCCGTGGGGTCCTGTAGGTCAGCCAAGCCTCAGCCAAAACGATTTAGTAAGAGCTGAAACCCTCAGCGTTGTCTTTTTGTAGCAATTAAAACTCCTGTAGTCAGAAGCACCTGCAATAAAATAGGGCAGGGTAAGGAATTGAAAAGCCACATTTTGCTCACACGGCTCAGCCTGAATACATTTACACTTTCAGAATTAAAGGCTTTTCATTTCTCGCCTAAGTTTTAGCATGTTTTCTGTAGTGAATTTATGGCTGTGAGATTGCCTCAGCTAAGAATTGCTGGGAGTGAAAAGCAAAGCTCTCTACCCAGCCAGCGCCATGAATAATGTGTGCATGTGCTCTCACAGAAACCCATGTGTGCTGTTGTCATTTTTGTACATTCTGAGATTTATGGAATGCAAAATGCAATCCCTGAATGCTGGCAGTCGGCACCAAGAATAAAATCCAAGAGTGCAAAATGTATGGGAATGTCAAGGAACAGAAAGATCTTTATCAGGAAACACGTTCAGGAAATACAAGTCGCTCACCTCTTAGGAGGCTTCATTTTAGGAACCCAGAACCATCACTCATCTGTCATCCCGGGAAGTTGCCTCTTTTTTTCCTTGGTAAAAACGGAGAGCACACAGACACACACTCACACAAAATCACAGAACTTCTTTAAGGGAGGATTTCCGAAAAAACACCACAGAGCAAGATTTTGCCAACAGCTTTGGCACCCAGTTACTTCCTGATCCTTTTGGGGACCTGAAGTGCCTCATCCTGCACACTGCAAGTGGCTTCAGGTTTGCCACAATTCCTGTTCTTAATATAAATGCTGTGCAACTACAAATGACAGGTGCATGAGAAAGAAAGGTCACTTTTAGTGGGAGCTGAGATGTGGCATTCACTGGCAGCTACATGAAAAACAGGAGAATGAAGTACAGGACATGGAGAGATTCTGAGTTATCCTGCTGGCTTCAGAGTCAGGTCAAAGCAAAACTCTTCCCCATAATCTGTAACCTCAGACAAATAATTTAATTTCTATGTATGCTACATCTAAATAATTTCTCAACCCAACTGGTGTCTGTCTAGACACCTCTGAAAATGGTAATTTTCAATCTGTGAAACAGGGATTGTTCCATCTTCCACACTGTCTTGGACACACAAAAAACACCCCAAAAAACCATTCAGGCTCTCAGCTCCCAGTCAGGACCTCTGCCCAAGGATCTGCAAGGCTGAGGTTTGAGGCCTCAGTCATGTGAGGCTGAATAATGGGGCTGCTCCTTCAGCAATAAGATCCAGCTCTGGGGCAAGGACAGGGGGGTTGGGACTGGATGATCTTTAAGGTCCCTCCCAGCCCCAACCCCTCTGTGATTCTGTGACACAGCCAGAATAGGAGCAAACCACAACAGGAAAGGATTTGCTCCTTCTCTAGATTTTCTCTGCCTGTGCTAATGTGTGAAATCTTTCAGTAAAGGGAACGTGGTTCGGGCTGTAGGGGCCGGATGCTGTGGGAACACCAAACGGGGAGCACCGAGGATGATATCTGGGGAAAAGGCACCCTGGGCTGAATCTCAGTTACACATCTCAGCTGTTCTTGGTCACATCACAGTGTCTGACAGGAGACATGCAATGCACCATTTTTTTTTTTCCTCTTTAAACCAACAGCTTTCAAATTTCCTTGGAGAAACAACCAAGAGCTGCAAACGTGATGTATTTTTAGCATTTTTTGCTGAGGACATCAATTAAGGCAGGACAATATTTAACTACAAAGCCTGACAAAAGCATAATTCCAGTCAATCCCAATTTACTTTCAAATACACACATCTCCTAGTAAATAGATATCTATTTCTTCAAAGATCTATTTCATATATGTCCCATGCACAGCGTGAGGTGTTAGGCTGAACTTGGGGCCAAATGTTCAACATTTGGGTTCCTAGAGTTAGATGGATGAATTAAAACGAAATATTTGAGTCACCACTGGAGCTCATGGTTGCTTGAGGCACCCAGTCTTTCAGATTTAAGGGAGTTTTTAAAAGTGGGGGGCAGTTAAATATTGAAATGGAAAGAAATGTTCTAAGTGATGCTCCTTTTCTCATCTCCTATCTCTCAGCCCTCCATTCTGAGTCCAATCTCAGATCCTCCAGCACTGGCCACTCCTCACCTTGCTCCAGCTCCTAATCCTACAATATCATGGATTTTCCATCCAGCCAACAGCTTTAATCAGCCCTCTGAAATGATCATAAAGACCTATAAAATAGGAAGATGTTAAATGCTGGTGTCTAATCCAATCTATCCTTCTCTCAGTAGGTCAAGACTTCCTGAAGCAGCTGCTTCCCAAGGAAAACAGGAGAGCCATGACCAGAGTTTTAGCCCCATCTCCAGCTCCTGGCCCCTGAGCTCTCCAAATCAATGATGTTTGCTGATCTGGCCACATCAATGCTTCACATTCCTGGTGAAATCTGTCACTCTTTCAGCCTGAAAATACCTGGACCCAATTTGGTGGAACAATTCTACAGATGATTTCAATTTTTCTTTAAATCTGCTGGATTTCTTCCCCCTTTAACTGGTTGAGTATTTTATGAGAGAGGGGCAGGATACTCAGTTATCAGCAAGTAGATTCCCATCTTTTCAGGGTTTTTTTGAGTAAAGGATCTCTTTTTAGAACTAATAATATCTTGTCTTAGCCCAGGCATACTTTTCACTGTGCTGAACAAAACCTTTAAGAATAATGTAATGTTTTCGTGTGTGTGATTTCAAAACAATGTTAAGGGAATCCTTTGCATGAGGAGCTGCTAATGTGTATTTAAATTGTACTTTTCATAATGGCCTGGAACCTTTAGCAGCGGATAAATCATGAACTGCTTTGTGCATGGGTATCTTTTATATTTACTAATTTGAAGCACTACTAGTTTAGTTTCTTTGAAAGAAGGAAAACAGCCAGAAACACTCCAAACTAAAAATAAAAAGATCATTTTGCTACCAGACCCTCAGGGGCAGTATAAGGGACTTTAGGGAAATCGTTTAGGTGACTGGAGGATGTAATCCCATTTATTTATTCCCAGTTCATGCTTAGGGGGTGAGTGAACAGCAGGTCTGGTGCTGCACCAGGAATATCCTGAGCAAACAGGACAGAGCCCCAGAGGAGCTGCCACCACGAGCTCCAGGATAAGCAAGGGTCTTGAAGAAGAAGAATTTACTAGAAATTGAGTTTAGAGAGCACCCAGGGACTGTGTGGGATCTCAGTCTTGCCACGCAGCAAAAGCAGAGTGAGCTCAGCCCAGCAGCGTCTTTCGCCCAAGTTTTTATCACTGTTGTCCCAAAGTCACGTCGTTTTGCCAGCAAACTTTGCAGCCAGCCCTGGGCAGGTTACAGAGGATGAATCAGAGCAGTGAGCTCAGCAGAGAGGTGATATTTAATTCTGGGAGTGGTGGTGGGGAGCACTGGTGAGGGAGGCAGCACCACGGCGGCGGGGCCGGGGCTTTGCTGGCAAAAGCAGCAGCTCCGCGCTGCTCTGTGTGAATAAATCTCCATGGCTGATTCATTTAGCACCAGCCCTGCCTGCCTACACAGTTCAGAGTTTTTACCTGCGATGGAAACAAACGATTCCACACTCCCTGTTCATTGCTAACAACCCCTTGTGCTGCCAGTGGACTGCATTTGTAAGAACACGAGGTCGCAACGAAGGGTGTGGGTGTATTGCTCTGAGCGAGCATCAAACACAGCAACCCCCAGAGCACAGAAATGAGGAGCCTTGACAAAAGAGATTGAAACAGAAGGAGCAGAATGCAGAGATATTCCACTTTACCTCTACAGATGCAAAAAACCTGTTGATATGAAGCAAAGAAAATAATACCCAAGTGAAAACCTACGTATTTCTCATCTAACAGACAATTTTTCACTCTTAATAGTCCCCCCATGCCTGACCTTAATTAACAGAAGATACTGGGCAGGCAGATGTAGGTGGACAGTGGAAAGGGTCTGGGTTCAATTCTCAGGTGTCAGTAACAAACTTGTAGCCCATCACAGGCCATCCTACCCAGTGAGGCCCCTGGTTTTGCTGTCTTGTTAAACCTGAGGCAGCAAACCCCAGTCCTCAGCAAAATGCCAAGAAAAAACCCCACAGTATTAGCAAGAAGTCAAGAAAAATGTGGCCCAGCTGGAAGTGTTCCAGAGCTGAGTGATGAAATAAGCAGAGAGACAAAAGACATGGCTTTAAAATCTGCAAAGGAATTGCAGGTGTTAGGTGAACAGAAAAATAAACTGAAAGGGCTCAAAGTAACAGATAAAATAGTTACTTTGATAGGTTGCCCACAGCTTGGCCTCACTGCTGCATAGTTCTCCAAATTTTGCATGCTGCTTTACCACGTCTGTCTGTTGTAGTTCAGCCTCTCTCCTTCTTTAAGGACCCTTCCCAAAGATGATAAAAGATAACCCACAAATTGAGTTTATCCTGGCTCTTCCCCTCAGCTCCTTCTCTCTGACAAGTCAAAAAGCTCCTGCTTGGGATTTCCACTCACTTGGAAATAAGTTTAACCTTTTTAAAGTTCTGGTCTCACCTCTCAGGACTAGATTGGGTCACTGTGCTCTGCTTCAGGGGTGCTGCACAGCCTGTGCTCTAAAAGCTCCCCTTCCAGCTGTAGTTTGTGATCTATACTTTATTGGCAGTGCAGAACTGACTTTTAATTACTGATTTAAACTCTCTTCGTAATTTGATGACCTTTGCCAGCTTCTCTCTTATAAAATCCCTTTAAAATCTTCAGTGCTTTCTGTTCCTGGGAGCTGCTTTCACAGCGCTTAACACGAAACCATCTTCCAGCGAGACCTCGTGGACTCTCTGCATCTCATCACAATCAATGTCTTCATCTTTCAACTTGAAACCTCATCCATTTCCCCCCTGAAAAAGTCCAGTAAAAGAAAGCCTCTTTCCTTGCTTACCTCAGAGGACTCTGGCCAAACATTTCCCCAATATTGTAATGTCCTTTTTGGTCTCCAGCACAAGCCAGCATGGCTGGAGCAAGAGATCTTCATCATCCTGCTGAACCCATGAGGATCTCCTGCAGACTTTTACAAAATATTCCAGATGCCTTTTGTCTCCTGAGATATTCAGTCATTTTAAGGCATGTGAGGCAGTGATTTAGGAATGCACTGATTCCTTTCCAACCCCCAAAATGACCTTTACATTTAATGTTTCAGTTTGTCATGTGCATTAGCAGCAAATTATTTCCTCACACTGCACAACAGTCCTTGGCCCTCTAAACTGTCCTTAGTGCCTTCTTTAACCTCACTCTGGCAATGCAGAGGGAAGAGCAGATCCAAGACAAGCTGTCAGATTTTAAATTCGTGCTGAAAGGTGGTAAGTGGGAGCTGGAAGCATCAACTCCACAGAGTGGAAGAGTGGAACTGAAACGAACCCATGCTGATAAACCCTCCACCAGAAATGACCTGAGAAGGGATTATTTTCAACCAAATCTCAGGTCTGACCTTCAGCTTGGCAAATTTCGTGTGCTTTTGCCCTCCATCAGCACTTTGCCCTCCACTCTGCAGCACTTGCTCAAGGATGTGCTTCTCAGATCACTGCCAAACCTCTGCCCACTGCCTTCCCAAGAAACACGAGCAGCCCCAGGGCGTGCAGGAGCTGTCTCTGCCTCCTGAATTCAGCAGAATTATTTCCAAGTGCTGTTGTTCTGCTTTTCAAGGCAGCTTTGTTCCTCTGGCAGCTTCTTTGATAGGCAGATGTCCTGCGAAGGAAAATCAAGAAGTGGGATCTGAGAAGCTCGAGTTCCTCCAGATTGGCAGCCTATTTTGTCTTACTCCAGCCCACCACAGCCCACCACAGCCCACCACAGCCCACCACAGCCCACCAGATGTCCCAGTCCTCCCCCACAGCCCCAGGACTGCAAGGACTCCAGAGCGACACACGTGCCAGCTGGAAAGCCACAGACACTGAAAATAAAGTGTCAAACTGAGAACTTCCTGCTTTTTTTTTTTCCCTCAGTGACCATTGCTTTGGGTTTCTCACCCTCACCCAGGTGCTGATTTTTGCAATACTTGTAAGAAATTCTCTGTTAAATTTCTTTATGTTCAAAAATTATTGGATGGAAGTGAACAGGTGGACACAGAGCCTTAAGAGGCTGAGTTTGCTTAGGGACTCAGCTGAAACACCACTTTCACTCTCTCTTCATCCAAAATCTGCTGCATTTGGATGACGACAAAGTCTGAAATCGCAGCATATTTGAACAAGTCCGCCTGGAACCGAACAGTTTCAAAACCATTTTTGCTTGGGAGTTTGGCCTTTCCCTGACCCACGTGCCAGTGTGGAAAACTTTGCTGCAGTAGAGGGGAAGGCAAATCCCCTGAACCA
>VZRR01003630.1:14544-57667 GCA_013398015.1 Oreocharis arfaki | reverse complement strand
AAAGGAAGGCAAATGCCCTGTGAACATTCAGACTGGACTCAAAGGAAAGCTTTCAAGGATAAATGGCACTGAGGAGAACGGGAGTCCTTTCCCAGCTGGGCAAACGTGTCAGGGATGCTCCTGATGTGGGTGGTGCTGCCTCGGTGTGCAGGGCTGTGCTCATGGGACAGGGTGGCCACTGCTATCTACATTTCACCTTCCAGGTTTCAGATGCAGCTGCTCAGTTTCCCTTTCCCCACTCCTGTGTTTTTATCAGCTCTTCCCCGTCAGGCTTTTCTCTGTTGAATCTGTGTCATCCTTGGATATCAAAAACATGTCCTGTCCTCATTTTTGTGCTTCTCTGCTGCATATCCTTAATCTGTTAATGCTCTTTCCTGCTGCACCCTAGTACTGGGAACATCCACTCTTCTTCCCCATAAGACACAGATCTCTTTTATTGGGTTTTTCTCCACGTGTGATCAAAAGATTTCTCACCTGATGGGATAACCTGGGCCTGCCGTTCAAACTCTCCTCTTCAGACCTGCCTGTACTGGAGGCTTTCCTCCCGTCGTATCCTGCACAAATAACATCTCCTGAGGAGGGAAAAGGTTCAGTTTGACCCTCAGTGCTGGGCCTAGAGGACACACAGCACGGATTGAGCAGCTCAGTCTGTATGACCTCATGCATCTTTATTAGCAATCAAGGAAATCAGGAGCTTTAATATTTTCAAGCAAAAGTCTCAAACATTTTTTGACCTAAGTACAGTGGAGAGCCAGTTTTAAGCTTATGCCCAGAGCAAGAGTTTGTTTCTGGAACTATAAAATCTCTGGTGTAATTAAAATGACTGTAGCGTGAACAAAACCAGTCCCAGAAAGGTTTGGGTTTGAAGGGGCCCTAAATGTCATCCATTTCCAACCCCTGCCATGGGCAGGGACACCTTCCACTATCCCAGGTTGCTCCAAGCCCCGTCCAACCCGGCCTTGGACACTTCCAGGGATGAGGAATCAACAACTTCTCTGGGGTCAAGAAGATTGGTGCTTCTTATTCCTATACTGGTTTGGATTTTGTTCTTCCCTGTTTTATCTCTGTTAAGCACAGTGAGCTGGGAAAAGCTCAGCAGTGCCCAACACCTCAGAGTGCCTGAGCTGATGTGGTAATTACTTTTTCTGGCATTGTTGTCATGGCTTTTCTTCCCTTTTTTTTTCCCCCCAGGTGCTTTTATTGTATTCTGTGTACAGCTGCAATTACTGCACTGTTCAGCCTCAAATGGTAGACTGTTAGGTTCAAATCCTACTTCCAGTCGATTTAAATCACAGGGTTTTAAAGCTGCAGTTTGTTCTCTTGATTAAGCTGTCATCACAACTTGTAAGTCACTTTGGGGCTGAGTTTATGCAATTTGGTGTAAGTAGCATGTACAAGTGAGGGCCTTTATATCAAAAATAGTGGCTGTCAGGGAGAATTTAGCTGCCTCCAACTCTGGCAGGCTGGAAATACTATGGGAAGAAAACTGTGAATTGAGTTTCCCTGCACACCAGCCCAGTGGGATTTGTCTGGAGGAGCAGGAAGGGAACTGTGTCTCACCACCACTTGTGCACAGAGCAACACTGCCAGGCAAACACCACAGGGGCTGCAGGGAGAAGGCAAGAAAGAGAAGAGCAAAATGAATGAAAATATCACAAGCCAGCAAAAAGACAATCTGCAGAGACCAGGCTGCGTGTGGGTTTTCAGGAAGACACGATCTGCTGTGCTAATGGCTGGGAAATGCCAAATCCTGTCACCTGGCAGAGGTGAGGCTGACACAGCTTCAGATGCTGCCTGCAGTGAGGCCGAGCCCGTGCTCCCCACGGGAACACACCCAGACACAGGGATGTGGCAGGAATTCACACAGGGATATGGCAGGAATTCACACGTGGACACGCACAGGCTGCTCTCACGGGGCAGGGCAGGCAGAGAACACAGCACTCACACGCTGAGAGCAGCTCGGGTGCTCCTCTCACCAAACTCTCCTTCAGGGGAGGGTCAGGCTGGATTTGAGGAAAAGGCTCTTCCCCCAGAGGGTGCTGGGCACTGCCCAGGCTCCCCAGGGAATGGGCACAGCCCCGAGGCTGCCAGAGCTCCAGGAGCGTTTGGACACCGCTCCCAGTGATACCCAGGGAGGGATTGTTGGGGTGTCTGTGCAGGGCCAGGAGTTGGACTGGATGATCCTTGTGGTTCCCTTAGGATATTCTGTGATTCTAATCAGGATGGGAGGCTGTTTGTGCAATGTGTTCATTTAAAACATTAAATAAAAAATAAATACACATAAAACCATATTCACAGATATGTTTTTTAAGTAGAACACACACACATGATGTGAATCCCTCCAGTGACTGTGCTCAGACTCAAAGTCTATTCAGCAGCTGGTCCTTGGATCCCACTTTATCCTGTTGTTGTCACCTGGCCTTGATCTAAGCACAGCTAGTGAAGTGTTGTCACAGAATCACAGAGGGGTTTGGGCTGGAAGGGACCTTAAAACTCATCCAGTTCCAACCCCTCTGCCACGGGCAGGGACACCTTCCACCATCCCAGGCTGCTCCAAGCCCTGTCCAACCTGGCCTTGTTACAGCCATAAAATCACACCGGTACCAGATGTTGGCATTTGAAAGCTGCTTCTTTCTCTTTTCCTAGGACCTCCTCCCCTTTTGAGACACACAGATGGAAAAGTGTCCTGAGCAGCAATTTACACAACAGGGAACAGGAATTTTAACCCCAGTCCTACTAATGCTGGAAGCCAGCACGCACAACCTTTCCTTTGCAACCTCAGCTTTACCTGTGTTGTGATGCAATGGGAGAAATGGAAAGTGATTTATCTCTCCATGTCACCAAATTTTGCTGTGGACACAGAGCCTGCTTAGGCACCTGCTGATGGTTGGATGTAGACGTTGCCACATCCTGAGCTGTGTAAAATCAGGTTTTTGGTGTGCTGAGCTCTCTTGGGTGGTACAGCTGGGACCTATGCCAGGGAAGTTCTTTCTGCTCAAGGTGGCAAGTTCAGCCTGGAAGAGGTGCTCCCACCTGCCCCACATCTGCTGCACAGCTGGGGATGTCAGCAAGGCTTGGCTTTGGACACAGCAGGGACAGAGCTGCCTCCCTTGTTGCTCTGAAGTCTCTTTCTGCAACCTCGTGTGAGTCCCATCAGTAACTCATGGATTTTTCTGCTATCTTGCACATCAGACAGTTATTAATCCCTGGAGATGTGCTGGGGTAAGGCTGTGATTGCTCTGGAAAGGTGAAAGGGTACCTTGGCATTTATCTGGGTGCCACAATGTCACTGACACACTAAACTCCTCAGGAGTGCTGGAAGAATTTCCTTGACACGAGACTGAAAAGCAAATAAAAATCTGAGCAGACACCTGATCTGTCACCAACCTCCTGCCTGTCCTAGACACACACCAGGACCAAACTCCTTCCTCTCTTTGTGCTGGCAGGGCTCTGAGCAGCTTGTAGGATGGAAACCTTGAATTTGAGGACCTGATATCCCCAAGGAAAGGCTCTGCAGAGCAGTGCTTATGCAACAAAACTGTGCCCACCCCTTGCTCCCACGGAAAGGGAAGGAGAACAGCACAGGAGCCAGCAGGTACTGCTGGTGGATATTCTCCAGGCACTCGTTGGTGGTAAGGGTGTCGGGAGCACCTCCACTGCCCCACCTGCCACTGAGTTTTAAGAACCCGAGCTATCCCTTATCCCAGGAGGGATATCAGGGCAGAAATGGCCTCTGAGTAGAAACGTTTTAAAAGCTGGGTTTTGAACAAACACAGAACCTGCAGACAGCCCAGTGTTTCATGCTTGGCTTTGTGCTTGAAACCAGCCCACCCTGGGAGTGGCTTTATTCGGTATCGCCCATTCCCGGTGTTTGCTGTTCAGCAGAGTTCTGCAAAGCAGCTCGTGCACCAGCTTTTTATTAATCCTCCATTGGCTCGCCGTGCCAAATGCTGACAGTTCATTAAAAATAACCGGTCCGTGGAGAGGCAGAGCATTCCAGGAAGCCACGAAGGTAACTTTTATAATAAACCCCCAGCACACGAGCAGCAAATGCCTCGCCCGTGCAGGCAGAGCCTCCCCCCGACCGTGCTGCCCTGGAGCTCCTCAGCGTCTCCTGCGTGTTCCTTCTTGCAGCAGAACTTGGGAACGGTGCAAAAAGTGCTTCAGTTCCGTGTCAGCAGCCCCACAGATGGTCTCTGTCAGACCGCAGGCTGCCCCACAGTGTGTTTGCCTCTCACCTGCTCCGTGGCAGCGAGACAGCGATGGTGCAGCTACGGGGAGGCTCTTGCTTTTAATTCAGGGTAACATACGAGCTCAGCCTCCTCAGCGAGCACAGCACAGATGGAAAAGGCTCTGCAGCACTCCTGCTCCAAAGGGAGCGTTTCCACAACGCCTTTCCAGCCTGAGGACAGCATCCTGAACACAAATAGTCTGATAAGCATTCCCCGTGAGGAGGGAACAGATTTTATAGAGTCAACAAAAATACGAGGACACAACAGGAGGAAACGGCCTCAAGCTGCACCAGAGGAGGTTTAGATTGGATCTAAGGAAAAAATTCTTCACTGGAAGAGTAGTCAGGCATTGGAGCATTCCCTGGGAAACTGGAATTGCCATCTATAGAAGGGTTCAAAAGCCATGTGGCACCTGGGGACAGGGATTAGTGGTGGACTTGCAGTGCTGGGTTAACATCTGGACTCAGTGATCTTAGAGGTCTTTTCCAGCCTTAATGATTCCATGATTCTGTGATAAATGGAATGGCAAGAAAAATGGCCCAGCTGACGTAAAGCACCTCCAGCAACGACCCTGGGATCCTCCCATCACGTGTGGATGCAGTTTAGGTGCAAGCAGGAACAGGACACACTGGTCTAAGCCAGAGACCGAGAGAATTTATCTAAATTTCCAGCACATAGACCCAGCACAGACCTGCTTGATGGGGTTCCCAGCACAGACCTGCTTGATGGGGTTCCCAGACAGGAACCATGTATCATGGTTGTGTCAATCCAGGCTGTAACACCAGGCAGATTTTTATCTGTGTTTCCTCTTGCCACGTGGTTTGCTGCTGGTCACAGCAGATATTCTTCACTGCTTGCCCACTTTAACACTTCCAGCCAGTCTGCAGAGACAGAGGAGACCAAGGATAACCAAACCCAAGATGTGCCATGCGTGGGTCAGGGAACTGGGACAGCACATCTGGCTGCAGCTGCTGCCACAGTTTGATCCTTTCCCCTACAAACATACTTCTGAATATGGGAAAAACCAGGGCAATTTCATCTCTTTTGTGCAATTCTGTTGATTTTAGAGGACTGGAGTGTGCGTCTCAACAACTGTGTCTGTGATAATCCAGCAGCTCTGGAGCCCCCCTATTCCCCCCTCACACCAGCTCCTGTGTGGTGAACAATATATGCTTGATTTACAAAATCCTTATGGGCATATCACAGACCAAAGCCCCCTCAAAGTCATGCCAAGATTTTTCATGCAAGGGAGATTGAACCAATGTAACTTCAGAGCCAGAAGTCTGATCCCTTTATGGGCTGGAGCTGAGGTTAATCACTAGGGATTTTTGTATCAAGATAAGGTAGGAAAAAATCCCCCAAAAATCCACCGAGTGTGGATGGGAGCACACAGAGGACACAGGCCCATAAACTGAAAGGCAAAGTGTGAGCTGTGGTGTGTCTGCAGGGAAGCACGAGACAATGGCCCAGGGTTTTACATCTGAGAGACCACAGAGTCCATAAATCCAAGAGGGGAAGGAGCCAAGAGCTGCAGAAAGTGTGAGCAGAGCAGACAGGATTGTTTGGGATGTGGGGTCTGTCTGGGGTTCGTGCAGAATGAGGGGTTGAGAGAGGGATGCCACAGCAGCTGCTCACTTCAGGGAAGGGCACAAATAGATCCAGAGCTGCCTGGCATTAGCGCCAGCCTTTACAAATGAGCAGTCCAGGCACTCTGCTGGAAGCCCAGCACTCCATGGAATCCCAGCCCCTGTCCCTGCCAACAGCCTGTCTCGCCTCCGGCTCTAAGCGTGCAAGGCCCAAGGGACCAGGTAACACATGGAAAATGTCACAGCCCGGGAACAGAGAGAGCAGCCAGTGCCATTTTCACCACTCTGCTGTTAAGTGGTCCCAAGGGATTTGTCCTTGCATGAATCCCTCCAGCCCCGTGGAGCAGCCGCCTCTTGGGAAGATCAGCACTGGGGGTTCCACATGAATGAGCTGTGTTTGTTGGGAACACAGAACAATGTGTGATGTCAGCCTCGACAGCCACCTTCCCATCTGCATCAGCGGAGTGTGCCACTCCAGGTCCCACTGCAGCCCTCAGGAAGTTTTGGAAAGATTCCTCCCTCCACCTTGGCACTGGAACAGGGAGAAGGAAAACACCAGGAGGGAGGTGAGCACGAGTGAGCAGGGACAGCAGTTGGCTCCAGCGTGATACCAGCACCCCACTGCTCTCTGATAACTCATTTTGCTGAGGTAATTTTCCATTGCACGCACATCCAAAGGCAGATCCTTGCTCCAGCCTCCTCCAGAGCTGCCTGGATCTGCAGTTACGGTGAGCCCGAAATGACACTGAGAAAACACCAGTGTCCTTAGGAATACAGTCCAGTCTAACCCACTCCAGGTGATGCACCACGCTGCCTTCCCTGCTTCCCTCTTACACCTCTGTGTGCTCTCATAATTACACCTTTTGTGCTCTCATAACTGTTCACTTTTTCAAGACAAGAGCTGAAAAGGCTGGAACCAAAATCGTCAGTCTGAGGGAAGAACACATTTCCCGTGCTGTCAGCACCTCAAATAGCCTGGATTGGGATTTATGCAATGGCACCAACAGCTTAAAAATGTGTGTGCAGTCACACACGGCATGTGCACAGGCACCACACAACGTGGCAGCTCGGGGAGATGGAGGTTTATTTAAAAAGTATTGGGAAAACCTGCTCAGCTTTGGTTTTCTTGTACACAACGGGAGCCGCAGGGGGCTGTGGCCTTTTAAAAGCTGAGAAGATGCACATCAGCTCCAGATGCTGCTGCGAGTCTGAGCTGTGACCTGGACTTGTAGGATGCCCTGGAATTCCAGGATACTCTGGAATACTGAAATGAGAATTGCAAACTTGGCCTTGTCTCATTTGGTGTCATGGGTTTGATGAGAATATCACAAGTGGAGTCAAACAGCTCAGCTCTATCCCTGCAGCACATCTGAATTTAAAGACAGATGTATTTTTGCCAGAAAACTCTTTTTTTTTTTTGGAACATGCGTTTTCTAATTAATTTTTATTTCATCATATCTCACCGAGCTCCAGCTTAATTGCCTTTTGGTACTGACAGTTTGCAAAGACAACTTGGAAGTAGATGAGTCTCTTGCAGTTGGTTCTGAAATGGAAGAAACAAGAAATAGCTTCAAGTCAAATTTAGATTTGAACAACTTTAAAAATGAGTGATTACTACAGATGAGACTTTTATTGTGGAGGAGAGGATTTGTGAACTCAGAGGGTTCTTACTGTTTCTTCCTTGAATATATATATAACCTTCAGTGACATTTTTATGGCCTGATATTTGCTGAAAGAGAATCAACTGACACAGTTACATGTATTCCAAAGAGCCTCGTTAGGACACATTCCTTCCCTGCACTATTTTAATGACACCATAACCGTGGCATTTAACTGCTGCATCCGTGCAATCTGGATTAGCAACTGGATTTTCTGACATCAGCAAGACCACTGGGGAGTTTTTGGTGGAAATCAGTCCTGCCTAACGGGATGGGCAGGAGGATAAAGCTGACAGAGAGGCAAAGAGGGAGACTGGAAGCAACCAAGCTTTTGAGAGGGGTTATTGATGTTGAAGCTGGGGCAAGATGTTGGTTGTGTCCGTCCTGTCCTGACCTCAGAGCCACCCTCAGTGCTGAGAAAAGAGAACTCATCATGAAAAGAAATCTTCACGCAAAAACCCTGCTCACGTTACCCAAAACAGGCACATTCTGATGGGACAGGAGGGAAAAAAAAACAACTGAACACACACAGCACGCTTGGATCATCTCGTGGAAGCCCAAGGATGCTGGGGTCTGTATCATAAAATTGGATTTTCCTCGCATGAAGACGCACCCTATACCACCAGACAGATTCTGGGATAGCTTCCCCCAGCTCTCCATGTGAAGGAAGTTGTCCTGGCTCTCGTTTGCTGCTGGAATTGTTTATATAAGGGCACTTGGCACCAGGGAGATGTGGCCACTACTGCTCAAATTATTGGCAGCTGCTTCAGAGCCAGCACTGCCACTGAAACTCCAGACTATCAAGCTAAAATTCACCTTTGGGTAAACAAAATCCTCCTCTCCTCCTGTCTGTGTGACCACACATCAAAACGGAGAGAGCTGATGTGGTAATACCTTTCCCAAGGTCTGCTTCTCCCTGTTTTGGGGGTGGAAGAGGCACACGGGCATTTTGCCAGCCATCCACACGGGCAAATGTCCCCTGTGGAGCTCTGCCCAGATCCCACATTTCTTCCAATATTTGGGAATTCATGCCAGATAGCCGGGAGCAAGACGTAGCACATCATTCCTAGAAGGTGGGGTGTGGATAGATATCTGGGGCTGGTGTGAGCACTGCCACAGGCTGACACTGCAGGGAAGTGCCAAGAGAGGGCACGGTGCCCAAAACATTATTAATTTTACAGCCAATCGGTTTTCAATGTAATTCTTTCCTGCTGAACTGTAATTTATTTGTGATAACAACAACTTCATTTCGCTGAATGGCTTTTTAATGCTTCTAACTATAAAAAAAAAAATAATTTTGCCACGTGTCACCCCTCATTGTCAGCTCAGCAGTGGATTATCCTGACTTGGGTTTATTCCTCCAGGGCCTAAGTGTGGATATGGGATAATGACCAGATGGTTTACCTGAACAATAGAGAATTACTAGAATAAAGGAACAGGATTCTGTCCCTGTGTGCTTTCAGTTATCTGCAGGATTGAGGACGTTTTTGTCACAGCATCCATCACTGACAAGCACCAGAGAGCTGGAAATTAGGCACATGGAAATAATAATCACAGAGTAATGGCCTCCTGGCTGGGCTGAGCATCTGCTTTGCTTCCAGCTCAGCTGGTGAAAACTCTGTGCTCTCGAACAGGAATTCATCTGACTGAATACAGGCATCTCTCAGGGAGTGGTGCCTCTGAGTTTCTCCTCCCGCCTCCCCAGATGGCAGAATCTTGGGGCTGCTCGTGGATCTGTGTGACCAGGGAATCTTGCTGCTCCTCCTTTGGAATATTCCCAGGTCTCCTAGAGATGCCCCTGAGCGAGGCAGCTCCTGGCCTGGCCCAAGAAGGATAAGCGAGGCCTCCCTTGGACTTCTCTCCCAATCCAGATGTCCCAGTGATGTGAGAGTGCTCTCTGGTGTCACTCCCCCGCCTGTGAACAAATCTTTCTCCATTCCAGAGCCCACACTGTGGTGGGTAAACATGGAATGGGCAGCCTTTATCTGGAAATTGCAGGTCAGGGGAGGAGCCCCAAAGCCCTGCAAAGCCGTGCTCAGCCTTGCTGCAGGAAGAATCACAGAATCAGCAAGGTTGGAAAACACTTGAGATCACTGAGTGCAACCTGTGGCCTAAACCCACCTTATCAACCAGACCATGGCACTGAGTGCCACATTCAGTCTTTCCTTAAACACCTCCAGGGACAGTGGCCTCTGGGCAGCCCATTCCAATGTCTAATGGCCCTTTCTGTGAAGAAATTCTTCCTGATGTCCAACCTAAACCTCTCCTAGCACAGTTTAGGACTGTGTCCTCTTGTCCTGTCGCTGGTAACCTGGGAGAAGAGACCATCCCTCACCTGGCTACAGTGTCCTGACAGGGAATTGTAGAGTGTGACAAGGTCACCCCTGAGCCTCCTCTTCTCCAGGCTTAACACCCCCAACTCCCTCAGCCTCTCTTTCCCAGACTAATCCATCCATTCATTTCTTTTTATTCCAGTTCCTCCTCAAAGTTACTCTTTATTTACTGTAGTTCTCATGTCAGGTAGGTGCTGTTCCAGGAGCACCCCTCCCATGGTTTCCAGTCCCAGCAATGGAGAAAAGGCATTGTCTGTCTGTCTGTCTGTCCACTGCTTCCCCCCACCCGTTTTGGCAGTGGAGTGCTCAGGTCTAACCACTGCAGGATAACCGGGTGTCTCTGCCAGCTGCAAAAGGGGCAAAATGGCAAAGGACTTCAGCAGCAGACAAAATTAACTGGGATTTGCCACTACACGGACAGATCACACCCCAAATACCCAAACTGCTCCTAAAGCACTGTCCGAGTACACTCAGGTGACCTCAAGCACTGCGGATGTACCCACAGAAGCCCAGTTCTCCTCCTTTTTCTAACAGCAAGGCTGTTCTGTCTCCCTCACATCCCTCAGATATTCCTGTCTGAGATGTGCACAATTAAAACCACAGCCACCAACAAAAGCATCTGCTTTGGCATTGCCCTTAGCAGCAAAGCACTAAGTGTAATTAAACATTAATGCTTTCCTTATGTATCCCCCTATATAAAAATTAATTCATGTAACAGGAAGATTAGAAGCTTCAAGAAAGATCAGGTTGTTATTAGTCCTGATTCCTGTCTTTTCCCCTTATCTTCTCTTTACACAGCAAATGAAAATGGCAGAAAATTAACTGTGCAAGGCTTGTCTGGTTCTTCCCAGGCCAAGAGATTGCCTTTCATTTTGGTTCCAGGCACGGAGCCAGACTGGGATCATTTTTAAGGGCTGTTTGGCTGAGATAAGTCATGTCTCTGAGTGGTAACATTTTCAAAAGAGTTACGTTCTATAAGAACTTAAATCAAATTTCACTTGTGGCTTACGAGCGTGGGTGTGGAACATCAATTTGCAACAATGTCCCAGGTCTCCAAAATCGAATTTGATCAGTGGGAGTCCAGTCCCTTTGAAGATCTGGGTCCTGCATGTACTGATATTCCCAGGATTTGACCCACCAGCAAGATCCTGCACACTGTCTGCCCTGCCTGGTTGTTTATGTTCCTGAGCCCAGCACTGGGTGGCAAACAGGAGGCAGTTTATCCCTTAGGAAGGGAGAAATTCAAAATACCTCCTGTTTACTATCACTGTCTCCTGGGAGGTAAAGCCAAGCACTCAGACATGTGTGGAGCAGATGATGAAGAAGTGAATTTGCATAGGAGCCTTCGGGCTCCCTCGTGACGGTGTCCTAATTAAAAACAAGATGCTTGCTCTTCCTCAAAATTATTTACTCGAGGTTTAAATGCGTTTATCCTACTGATTTAGTGGGAATGGCTTTAAAACATTTCACAAGGAGTTGATGTGAACTGCGGGCCAGATTAATTTCTGTGCTGTGGCAATTTGCGTTGGGGAAACTTCCTCAGCAAACTTTGCTGCTTCCCTTTTTGTTTCAATATTGTTTCTCTTTTGCCTGGTCGAAGAAATTAAATCAGATCTTTAAAAAAACATAGGTGAGAAATGTGCATCATGACTCATTTGAGGAGACAAATTGGTTATTTCAAGTATTTGTGATCAGCTTGAGAGTCCAGAGGTGCAGTTCTGTGAAGTGGGAAGGACTGGATAATTCATCTTCATGGGCCAGCTCTCCCATGGTGGGACCTAAACATCTTTTCCTTTGCTTAGATGGCAAAACCTGGATTTTAAGTCACAAGTGGCTCCTGCTAATGTGAATAAATAAGTCCCATCACGCATAATAATCAAGCCAGGGGGTGGAATTCCTCAAGAGTTTGACAATGCAAGGATGCTGCATCAGCACCACAGCAATGCCAGGTTATCAGGAGGACGTGTTGACATCAGGTGCCTTCACCAAGGTAATTTTTCATACTCCTCTGTGGGAATACTGGGAAAATTGAGAGTATAATTAGGCCAGGTGTGAAAAACTGTGGTAGTTTAAGGCCTCCTATTCTTGTTTGAATCATAGAATCACAGAGTGGTTTGGGTTGGAAGGGACCTGAAAGCTCATCCAGTCCCACCCCTGCCATGGGCAGAGACACCTTCCACTATCCCAGGTTGCTCCAAGCCCCATCCAGCCTGGCCTTGGGCACTGCCAGGGATCCAGGGGCAGCCACAGCTGCTCTGGGCTATTTCAGACGTCTCAGATATTTGGTGTATTTCAGGTCTTCATCGAGAACGCTGGTGCCCAGTGAAGAAAATGGTGGGAGGCTCCTTGTGTTATTTCTGGAAAGAATTAACATGGAAGTTCAAGATGTGGGACACTCCAAGGCGTTGCTGCTGTAAAGCCCTGAGGCAAAAACAGAATCAGACCACAAGAACACTTTTGTGACCTTTCTCAGCAAAGCAGTAGGAAAAATCCAGATGCCTTTTCATACCTTTCTTATATGTTTTGCATTTATTCTTATAAACTAAGCCACAGGCTTTAAAAAGTTTCTCTGTTGTCCTGCCAGTACTTGCAAAACAGATCATTTCTACGCTAGGGAGTGCAATTTTGGCCCTACTGGATGACAAATAAAGACATGTCCCTCTTTCATGTGTCTATCAGATAGACTGGCTGAAAGATTCGCACTTTTTAATAGTTTTGGGTTTTTTTGGTCTTGCCTCAAATCACAAGCACTTTGGGAACAGCGAGTGGAACGCTTCATGGCAGGGACAGGGAAAAAAAAATCCCCACCACTCCCCTTCCTCTTCAAAACCACACAGAGACCACGCAGGCAAAGCTGGATATTTTATTTGTTTGTTTGTATTTGCCTAAAAAGGACAAGCCAGAGTATCTCTGCAGTCCAGTAATGACTTTTATATGGAGCAGCTGGGAGCCAGAGGGCAGTGATGCAATGGACACTGGAAGGATCGGGTCAGCAGCTGGAGCACCGACACCTCTGGTGACTGGCAAGACAAATGTGAATGTGATTGCTCTGCCCCCTGGCTGGCTGAGGGATGACGAGGCAGTGTGTAATGCAGGAGCCTGGCTGCATTAACTCACAGCCGTGCCCTTTCCTGGGTTATCACAGCTAAACTTACAGCTCCCGAGGCAGTACCCCCAAGCTTCCTGGCTTTGGGATTTACTGCTTGAGACAACACTTGCCAGGTTGGGGGGAAAAAATGGCTTTTTCCAAATCTCTGTGTGATTCCTCGTTTTATAGGGCTGGAGTAGAGCTGCTCCAGCCTCAGTTGCTTTGTGTTTTAGTTATCACTGGGTTTTACGAGCGCGGAATGTTTTCCCATTTATTGGATGCTCTGCCCGGAATGCAGCGTTGGATTGTTAATTGGGCACAGCAGCACTCCCCCTGCAACTGCTGATGTGGTGTTTGTCCAGGGATGAGGGGATGGGCCCCAGCTGTGGCCCTCGATCCAAAGCAGCCCCAGCCCTGGGAGGGATCGTTCTCTTTTCTGGGATAAGCACAACTACAGCAATTCCTATCAGGGCTGACCTTTGAGCTTTGCTTCTCAGATGGGAAATGAGGGCCCATTTCACCCTCAGATTTTGGAAGGCAGCTTAGAGGGCAATGGCTGAGCCACTCAGAGAATCACAGGA
Source organism: Oreocharis arfaki (assembly GCA_013398015.1). Taxonomy (NCBI): domain Eukaryota; kingdom Metazoa; phylum Chordata; class Aves; order Passeriformes; family Paramythiidae; genus Oreocharis; species Oreocharis arfaki. Next base: position 44,189 of record VZRR01003630.1, on the reverse strand, counting down.
ACATTAAGGTTGGGAAAGACCTCCAAGATGATCAAGTCCAACCTTCGACCTAATTCCACAGTGCCCACTAAACCAAATCGCAAAGTGCCACATCCACTCGTTTTTTCCACACTTCAGAGATGGTGACTCCGCCACTTCCCTGGGGAGCCTGTTCCAAAGCTTAACCACTCTTTCAGTCAAGGGAGAGTATAATATTAACCTTTCTGATGAAAAACCAGAAGCTCCAGCTCCTGTTTCTACTCACATCTTTAATCACCTGCATCACGAGCTTCTCAAACCAACATTTTGGCGATACTTCCAAAACCCAATTAATTCAGCCCATTCCTGGGGTACATTTATCCATGTGATCAAGGGGTGTCTCTTAGCTGTTCCTGGAGTTGACTGGCACCAGGATCTCCAGCTGATGAGCAGAACTTGGCTGGGAGCAAGGCAGGACGATTCCCCCATCGCTCCCTCATGCTGGGCTAAGACGCAATTCTAGGGAGACCAAAGTTTCCTTTCATAAAAAAGGACGTCGTTCTAAGCCAGTCCCACTGCAACTACTGATTTCCAAAAATCAGGTGACACTGAAGTCCTTTTTCAAGCAATCCTTTCCCAGCTATAACAGCACAGCGTTTCCTGCTGAGCTGGGGTTTTTTTCCCCTTTAATTGGCCTACCTAGGGGTTGAATAATCTGTCATCTTGTATTTCCTGCGCTCAGATTCTGCTGTGGGTGGCAAGCAACTATTTTACAATGCATTCTGTTTTGCTCTTGGAATAGCTGGGAAGTGTTTGAAGGTCCTCAAGCACACTGGGGAGCCAGCTCACCTTGCACGATGACAAAGAAAGAGCAATTATCTCCAACTGAAGCTGCAGTCAGGAATGAAAAATAAATACAGAATACAGACAACATGCCAAGGAACCCACAGAGCCCATGGAAAACTTTTTAAAAAGAGCAGATTGGTTATAGAGCATCATCTCCCTCCAGTGCTAAAGAGAATAAGAGGGCACAGCTTGGGGGTTGTAATTCCTTTTGGAAAAAAAAAACCCCACATTTTAATTGGGAAAACATAACATGGAACACAGTGGGTTTCTGCTCTGTGGGTGCTGCAGGAGAAATGATGAAGTCACCTCCATGCCTGATCCCAGCACACCCTTCCCTTGCACATAGACAATGTGTGGGAACAGAAAAGGTGAATTCCATCCCATGGGATGGAAACCTGCCCATGGACTGCCTGGGAATGGCTGAGCCAGGGGCAATCTGGGCTTTTCAGAGCTACGGACTCACCTGCTGGAAAGCGAATCCTTACCTCAGTGTAAGGACTTTTGTTGTGGTATGGCTGGGCACAGCTCCTGGGATGGAGGCTGTTGTTTTTTCCATGCTTTTTTCCCAGCAGGATCAGAGACCAGCAAGTCTCCCAGTGCACAAATGCCCCAGAGTCCCCACAGAGCAGAAGCCTGGCAGGCTCATTTCTTGGCATGGTTGTGTTTCTGCTGCCAATTCCATTGGGAATATGTTCCACCCTGGGATGAATTGGCTCCCACTGGCTCTTCAAACATTCGCCATCAGCAAAGGCCACAGCTCTAAGGAAGCTGAATGGGGTATCAATGTTCCTTTAGGAGGGAATTAGGACAGTTATTTTCCTTGGAAATTGTTTACAAAGCATAGCCAGGTAGGGATTGGTCTCTACTCCCAGATAACAAACGACGGGATGAGACGAAATCGCCTCAAGCTGTGCCATGAGAGATTTAGGTTGGATATTAGGAAAAACTTCTTCACTGAAAGGGTGGTCAGGCATTGAAAGAGGCTGCCCAGGGCAGTGGCTGAGTCACCATCCCTGGAGGTGTTCAAAACCCATGTGGATGTGGCACTTGGGGACAGGGTTTGGTGGTGACCATGGTGGTTGCTGGATGAATGGTTGGGCTGGATGATATTTAGGGTCTTCTCCAACCCTAACAATTCTATGATTCTGAGATTTTGGGGGGCACACAGCTGAGTGCTGGTGTGTGGGACCTCAGGAACACACTGGAACACAAATAAATTGCAATGATATCAGCACAGTCAGTTGGTCAGGGCACGGTGCTGAGGACACCAAGGTCACGGGTTCCACCCCCATACGGGCCACTCTGTGAAGTGTTGGACTTGATGATCCTTGTGAGTCCCTTCCAAATCTGAATAATCTGTGAAATCTGTGAAAAATTTGCTGGGAGACTTCTGACCTCTCTGTCCAGGTGCTGGGATGACGTCTCTGGTGAGGAAAGTTGAAATGGATGACATGGACAGACCCTGGACTCCCTCACACTGCACACGTGTTTTATCCACCAATATCCAACACAGAATTAAACCTTCTGAAATGCAACACTTGCTTGCTGCCTCTGCTTTTTTTTTTCTTCAGAAACCAGAAAGGCTGACTACATTTTCAGGCGAGCTCAGGGCAATATCTCAGTGTCCAGAGTTCAGCAAGTGTTTGGATAATGCTCTCAGGCACAGGGTAGGATTCTTGGGGTTGTCCTGTGCAGGGCCTTGAGCTGGACTTGATCCTTGTGGGTCACTTCCAACCCAAGATATTCTGTGGTTCTGGGATTCTCTACATCTCTCACCACATCCAGGTTGAAGAGAATGGGCTCTGTCAAGCGAACATGGAAAATTCACACAAGCTCCCAGAGACTAACAAGGTGTTTCTGTACCTGCAGCCTCCAGGTGTGCTCTGAGGGCAGCATCCAAGAGCAGCAGATGAAGAACCAGGCTGAAATTGGTGCCACGAGGTAGCAGAAGGAGATTGCTTGCCTTGAAGCAGTGGGAAATCAGGTTTCCCGAACTAAGATTCACACCCAGCAAAGTGCAGCGCAGATGGCAAGGCCTGTGTCTCTCAAGGCAGATCTATAAATTATGACCTCTTGGCTCATTAAAACTGCCTGGTAATTCTGCTGCCCTCTTAAACTGTGCCAAGGGAAATAGATGTTAGGGATGCAAAACATGCAAAACACTTTCTCTTTCTGCAATTGCTGAGCAATAAATATTTCATCTGCTGGAGGGGAAAAAAAAAGGTAGGAAGAAATCTGTGGAATTCCCCTGTTTTGGATGGTTAAGGCTCAAGCTTCTCAAGTTCTTTGTCAGATTTCTGTATACTCACTCTGAACACGTTCTCTTCGTGAGCTCAGACACAGAGAACAGAGGGGATGAGTTTGTCTGTAGGTATTTCTTGTTTGACAGACGCAGAATGTCTTACACGCTGGGCAATGTTCCCAGATAACATCAGCTAGCCAAACTGGGTGCCACAAAAGAAAATTAAACTTGTTAATTCACTCCGTGTTGGCAAAAAAAATGGAAGTATGTACATTGTTGGGTAATTATTCTGATTTAGGGTCTGTGGGTTCACTGTCACCGAGCAGAGAAATGATCAGTTCTCAAAAAGGCAGATTTTTCATATGCCGAAGATGGCCTTTCACTGAAGAAATTTAATTATGGGCTAATCCTTTCCAGCAGCTTGAGGTGGAAAGAGATTCCCATTGGTAAGGAGTCATGGAAGTTCACCAGCATTAAAGGCTGGATGGAGGATGTGGGTCCCCTATAAATAGTGCAGGACGTAGGACTGAACTTGCCATTTCCTGCAGTGGAAAGAACTTTTCTTTCTCAATGCACCACTGAGAACAGTTCAGCCCACTAATTTAATTAGAAGGGAATTTACAGGCAATATGAGGTCTAACATGAAATCCTGGCCCCGCTGAAGTCGATGGGAATTTTGCCACCACTTGCACAAGGATTTAACTCCATGGCTTTGTGCAGGGACGCCGGCAAAGTGAAAAGTGGGAAAGAAAATTAGTGAAGTCTTTGTTGGGCTTTATGGGAATTTAGCTTGGTAACTGATCCTGAGTGAGCAAGGCGCGAGGACAGCTCTTGAACAGGGAGAAATTCCTTCACTGAAAGGGTGGTCAAGCATTGGAACAGGCTGCCCAGGAGGGTGGTGGAGTCATTATCCCTGGAAGTGCTCAAAAATGTGTGGATGTGACACTTGGGGTCAGGGTTTAGTGGTGAACATGGCAGTGCTGGGCCACGGGTTGGACTCGATGACCTTAAAGGTCTTTTCCAACCCGAATGATTCCATGACTTTCCAACCCTAATGATTCCATGACTTTCCAACCCTAATGATTCCATGCCTCCGTGATCCTAAAGGGTCCCTCAGCCTTCTGCCTGCTCCTCACCATCCCTCCCAAGAGAAAGGAATGTCAGAAACTGGAGCAGCCTTTGTGACTATTTAGGCCCAGGGAAAAAGCCTCTAAACCCTGCTCATGGCTTTGCTGCTCCAAGCCTCAGTGTGTGGTAATTTCAGAGGGGCAGCACAGAAGGTCCCAGCCTGCCAACGCTGTCTCTCAGGAGACAAGAAACGAGACTCTCTTTGCAAACTCTGCTCCTGTCACGCAGCAGAAACAACGATTTTATTTTTACTTCCCTGCAGGAAAGCTCTGATTTAAATAAATTACAGGTGTACACTAAGAGAAAGAACACCCCCTCCCCTTCTGCACCTACAGAAAATTTGCTTAAATAACAAATCTGCATAGAAATGGGAGATGCTGTCATGCCTGATAGATGATCGTGGGACAGCCCAATTGCATTACCAGGAAGACAGTAAACATTCTTGCTCTCCTTTTTAAAATAAATTATGCCCTGTTAAAACATGTTTTGCTTCCATAATAATGCCAAAAATGAAATTACTGGTCCTGCATCAAGACACATCAAAGCTAAATGTGCTCATTCTCTGTGGCAGCTGCTGGATGCTCCCAGCTCGTCAAAGACCATTTCCTGGGACTTCTGGAGAGCCTCTTCACAGTGAGTCACCAACAATAATCTCACTTCCCTGGAGGTGTCTGCTAGAAAGCAGAATTTTGGGGAAGCTGCTGAGCTGAGGGAAGTTTTCACAGCTTCCTCACAGACCTACTGCTGTTATTCCCTCCAAGCTCTGAAGCAAAGATGCACCACAAAGACCATGAGAGGATGGGGCGAGCAAAGCCTCTCTGCGGCCTCTGTGAGTGCCAGATTATCAGAAATCATGGAAAATAAAGTAACTGAGGAGTCATAAATTTTAAAGATGCCTTAACAGGTCAAAATCCCTGAGTTTTTCTTGTGTGCAGCCCAACAGCTCCAGGGTGGAGGGGAGCCTGGTGTGTGAGCCCCTTATGGTGGGAAAATCCAATGGAAGCTGTTCATGTACCTGCTCGATCTGGTGACCAAAGAGTCTTTTCCATTGAAAAATGGAGAAAATCCATTTCTTAGAGTGGGAAAGAAGGGAAAGAACTGTTTTAAGGCAACCATACAGCAATTTTGCAGGCCCAAAATCTGATCCTCTGAGTTGTTTGAACACTGATGCTGATTATCAGGAGAGAGCCAGGGTCTGAGTGTGTTTAGGAGGGGCCAGAAGAAATTTGTGCAACCTCAGACAACAGGTCACTTCTTTAGGCTTTGTTCCCTTCAGTGTGGCAGCTCAGAGCTATAAGCCAGCTGTAAAACACAAGATGATAAAAATGTATTTCAAAAGGAACTAAGCATTTCTGTGGAAGAGGGGTGGAAAACTGGAGTCGGCAGCTTTATGGTCACCCCGGTCCTTTCTTTTTCCTGAAGGACAGCATGAAAACAAAAGGTGACATCCACAACTGAAGTCATCTCAGGAAAACTGGGAAGGATTTGAAGAATTTTAACAAAATTGCAGCCGCTGCCAAGCCATGGTGTCACTGGGGTTTGTTACCTGCAATATTGGATCGCAAATCTAATCACGAAATCAAAGATTGCAAAGACCCACGGAAGAGCAGTCCTATGCAACAAAAAATAATCAATCCTTGGACAAAAAAGCAATCTGGATCATATTTCTATGATACAGTAAGAGCCTTGGATGCTAAGCTGTAGGAATAAATGAAATAAATCAATGAAAAATGAGAGTTCCAGTCATTCTCTTCCGGCCCACTTTGAATTTACAAGCAGAGTGAGTGGGGGTGAGAGAGAAGAAGGGATAATTACACAACCCCTGCCCAGCTCTCTGAGCCACTCCACTCAAATGACAAAACAGGACCACTCATGGAATTCAACCAGAAACCACTTGGATCACAGAACTGTGTTGTTGCATGGCACCTCCTAATTACTGTGGTCCCGGTGGTACATTAATTGTGATGGTCACCAGCCAGGGGCTCCTTGCAGACACCTTCCATTGAATACTGCTCCAGCATTTCCCAATCAATAGGAAATGTGATTATGAGATGGTTCTTTGCCCAGGAAACATTTGATTTCTTCCCAAATACACTGCAAGAGCAGGTGACAAACTGTGCATGATGCCAGCCCAGAGCAGAGGGAAGGAGAAAAGAGATTGCAAAGCCAGTGCAAGATGGGAGAGGCAATTTCAGGTGGATAGAGCTGTTATTTGGGGTTTTTAGCTGCCCCTATGGGTTAATACTTGAAAATCATCATGGTTGCATGTGTTGGCCTTTTTTCATCCAATGGGGTGATTTGCTGATCTAATTAATTAAGATGTAATCAATAAGATGAGCTGGGAAATTAAGACTGAGTCCTATCTCAGATTCAATGGGTGATGCAGCCAGGGGCTCAGATTTGCCACGTGCAGGAGGTGAGGCAGTTTGGAGCTGCAGATACCGGCAGAGGAAAATTTCTTGATCTCTCTCCATAGGGTGATTCGGGATCATAAAAAAACAAGGATAATGGGAAGATAACACAAGGTCAAGGGCTGTGAGTAGGAAAAAAATCTTCTGTTATTTCTGATTCTGTATATTCCAGCATTAAAAAAGATAAAAATTTATTCCCCAGGGAAGCACTGGCTGGATTGTAACGTCCCCTCAGTGGGGACACAGATCTGTTCAGGTGTCCCACTTCATGCGGAGCACGCAGAGGTGGTGGCAGCTCATTTCCTTGCCCCTGAATGCTCCTGGCTGCATTTTATTGCTGTCCCTCCACCTGAAGCATTTGCAAATGCATGAGTGGCTCAGGAAGCTGCCAGCCCTGGGGCAGGTGAACCCGTTTCACCCCGACATCAGGAAGCAATAAGGAGGGCTCTCTCCGTGCACAGGAACAGATTTCTTTCAGCAGAAAGGCATCACCCCCTCTAGAGAGAGATGCCTTCATTAGCTGGCTCTGCTCAGCTTGACACTCACATTTCTCACAGCCCAGAAAAAGCCAGAAGAACAAGGTGCTTCCAGCTACAGGGTCTCAGCTGGTGTTTGACACTCAAAGCATGTAAGTAATAATCACGCTGTGCTAATTCCCAGCAGCCAAAGAGTTGACCTTAACGAGGCATTTTTAGGACTATTTGCTGTTTCTCATACGGACAGGGCTCTTTGCCTGATGGCCAGGAACTGCAATTAGGTCTTTTTTGCTTAGAAGTGGTGACAATCTGGACTGGACTTGAATCTGTGATTAAATCTTGGTTACTGACTCTGTGAAGCCTCTGCAGAGCTTCAAAGACAGTTTGCAAAAATCCCACCATGCATCTATAAAAGTTCAGGGCAACATCTCCCACACAACCTCAGGAGTAGCTCACAGCCTTCCTACAGAGCTGCAACTCTCTCGGTGGGACTGGGGAGAGGTTTATCCCAGCAGGAAGGACTTGATGATCTTGGAGGTCTTTTCCAACATGAATGAGCCTATGATTCTATGATTCTATCCTATGATTCTAGATATTTAACCCTGAAGTAGTAGCAGGAATTTAATTAGTAATTTAGGCACGAAGCAGCGCCCTTCTCCCTCCAGCGTAGCTCTTACACTGGCTCACCTCATGGTATCATTCCCAAATCCAGTCCCTGAGGAATAAAGGGCAGTGAGCTGATCAGTTTAAAACCCACCAGCTGTTACAGGCTGGTTTCCCACAGCAGAGCCATGGCTGGGGAAATTTACTTTACTCCTGTGGAGTGATGGGTCTGAAGAAGGGCAAATTTACTTTAGATATTGGGGAGAAATTCTTCCCTGTGAGGGTGGGGAGGCCCTGGCACAGGGTGCCCAAAGAAGCTGTGGATGCCCCTGGATCCCTGGAAGTGTCCAAGGCCAGGCTGAACGAGGCTTGGAGCAACCTGGGATAGTGGAAGGTGGCCCTACAAGTGGCAGGGGCTTGGAACTAAATGATCTTTAAGGTCTTTTCCAACCTAAACCTTTCTAGGATTCCACAATTTGAAGTAAATCACTTTGGAAATTGAGTCATGAATTCTATGAGTGAAAAGGGACAACTCTGGTATCCCAGTATCCAACACCTGACAATATCCAACACCTGACAATATCCATTAGAGCTGAGCTGGGCTGTAGGGCCAGCCTGGGAGAACTGCAGCAAGTAATAAAATTTATCTTTTTTCCTGCCTTACAGCTTTGATGAATCACCTTAGCATTGACTCTTGCTTAACCAGACGTGATTAAGAAGGTGTGAACGTCACCTTGGAGGCACGAGGGGATAACTGAGAGTGTTTAAATTGAAAGTGTCAGCCCAGAAATGAGTCCCAGTGCACATTTAGATGTGCTAATCGCACCATGCTCAGTGCCTGGCTGTGACGTTTCTTTCTGAATCAGTTTTGTGTTTCTGATGAACAACAGGATCCTTTACTCAATTACAGCAGCACTCCTGATGAGTTTGTTGACATATTTGCTAATTTTCCCATGACAGTGCGTTTTGGAGGGTGCACATACATTATTAACGAACTGAAATTGCCTGGTACTCCATCAGTTATCTTTTACTCAGATGTTGATACCACATAGAATCAGATTCCATTCCTGAATGGAATTTCCCCTTTGTTTTGCCACTGACTTTTTTTCCATTAGATGATCCTGGCATGTTAAAAAATACATAAAAAAGAAATATATATAAAAATAAATCTCCAACATTTCTAATATTCACTCTCCAGACTGGAATTGCCATGGGAAAGATATTTCTAAGAGTTTTGATCATGCTCTATGTACAAGCTAGGCTGATTTCAAGCAGAAATGGTTGATAAAGTGCACTGGATTGCAGGAGGCACAATTTTCACTCCTTCCTCTGCCACAGACCCCCTGGAAAACCCTGGTCAAGTCACTTAAAAGATATTTATCTACCCTAAGTTTAGACTTTGGCCTAAATGAGTTTTCCAGGCAATGGAAAGAGGCAGCTTTCTCCAAGGAGAGGTTCAGTTGATGCTAAAATGCGAGGGAGAAGAATTAATCACCCACTGGAAGAGTCTCTCTGCCTCTAATTAGCACTCCCAACAAATAAAAGAAACAAGACAAACGAGCTGGTAGAGGTAGAACAGGTGGCAGAGCTGCCACCTCACTTGCTCTTCACTTCCAGAGAATTACAGATGAGTCACACAGTTACAAGTGAAAACCAGATTTGGTCAAGTTTTAAGCATGAAATATCCTCATCCTGGGGTTTGGTTTGATCCTACTGATAATTTAAGAAAGACAAAACCAAAAACAAACCTGGGAAAAACTCTCCAGTGTAAACTTGCTCCCAAACATCTTTGTTCCCAGCCAGATCCAGTTACAGGCTCTGAAAATAAATCTCACTGGTAGGGGATGCAGAAAGGGAAATTTGGCTGCACGAGCTCTGCGTGAGCAAATAAAGAGAAAAGATGAATTGGGAGAGAAAAGACCTTTTGAGCAAGGTTTTAACAGGAAAATGTGGAAATGTGCAGCCCTATTGAGCTCCCAGTTTAGCACCTATTGTAATCTCAGGCACTGTGGGTGGATCCTGCCCAGCCTTAGGAGCCTCTGCTGCTTCTCCTAAATCCTGTCACCTCCCTGGCAGCCCCCCACAGGTCCCCATGTGGGGTAGTGCCACCAGATGCCTCCGTTCAGGCAGCTGAGTCCAGCCCCGGAGAGCTCATGGAATTCTGCTGCTTGAGTTAAATGGGGATTATTTAAGGACTGCCTGAGCATTCTGGGATACCCAGACTGCAACAAACTTTAAGCAAGTTGCAAGAAGTCTGTGGGAACACGGGAAGTATTTTAAGCAGGAGAAGGAATTCACGGTGCCAAAGGCAGAGGGAAGCATCTGGGCCCCGGAGCAGATTGTGAATTCTCACTCCGAGCTGAATCGAGGCTGAGAGTTGTGCAAATCTCACAACATTTTGGTCCAAAGTGATGGAAATAGGCATTGCAAAACTATCTCTAATTGACACACTGATAAATTGTTAAATCCTTCCCTGAGCTCAGACGTGCACGAGTGCAGTCCAGGTGGAATAGACCAAATTAGGTCAGAGCCTCGAATTCTCTGCATCTCTCTGGCACATTTAAGACACTGATCAGACTAAGCCCAGATAAGCCCATCAGCACTAACAGAACTTGGCTAGACTTCAGCATTTATCATATTCTCCACAGAGTGACTAATAAAATCAGATCATTCCATTATGGCATTCAAACACATTCACATTCACCAGGTAAATAGAGATTTTGTATGTAGGGCTTGTTGCAACACTCTGATTTTCATTCAGGTTATCACTAAAAAGTATGAATGAGGTCACTGAAAATTAGATTTTTTCATCCTAAGGAAAACATTTTTAAATCCCTTTTCAGGCTGCACTGGTGCCAGTTATTTCACTCTGACAAAACTGAATGTTATTGTTTGGATTTTGCTATTAGCGAGCAGGAAATGTCAAAGAAAAGCTGTTAATTTATTTTTGGAGTGCTTCATCCAAGAGATACATTTCTGCTGGGTACCAGATTCCACTGAATCAACACCTTTAACTCCACTGATATTGTCTCAGGTTTAAAACACACAAATTATGGGTAACAAGGCACCTTCAGCAGAGCGAGCACGCTCATCATCACCTCTTGATATCAGCCCATTAACTCTGGGCTTGCAAACAGTTGGGGTGCATTTAAATTGGGGATTTAAACTGCAGCAGGCATTTTCTTTGGTGTCACTATGCCTTGTGTCCACATTTGGAGCTGGCAGCAAACACTCCCACCTGAGACCGGTGAAATGCAGTCCTTTTTTTGACATGGAACCAAGGCCAGATTTGCACACCACGGCACTGGGTAGGGCAGCCCACCTGCAGTGTGAGTTCATGGCACCTCCTTTAGGACAAACCAGGGGTTGTTCCTTATAAAAACATTATTAGACAGAGGGTTGAACATCTCTGGGAAGGCCATGGAAGACGACAGGGTGCCGAGATCTCCTGTGCCAGTGCCAGCTTCCCTTGGAGAAACAACCAGTGCTCTACAAAACAGACACAGTGGCTCTTAGGAGAGTGATGGTCACCATCAGAAACTGGGGTCAGGAGCTGTCTGCCCATCACCACCTCCCTCTTGTCCAGCTGGATGAAGCTTTGTGGATCCATGGACACAGCAGGATGTGGAACTTGCCTTGACCTCCTCTGCTTTGGTTTGAGACAGCCCTGAAGCACCTGGGAGCGCTGCCAGCACGGGGTGGCTGTGACAAGGCCTCTGTAACAAACACAACAGGAGCCCCAAAGAACTCTGAATTTAGTAGTTTGTATCAGCATCCATGGTCAGTTCATAATTCCAACAAAACCAGATTTTGATTTCTTTCCCTCCTTTCCCACTCTAAGGCATTTGTGTTCCTAAACCAGGTGACATCCTAGACGGGGAGGAGAGGAGTCAGCTTCAGCTGTATTTGCAAATATATCCCAACTTTAATGTTAACGACAGCAATTTCAGTTTTTAGTCCTCCTTCCAGTTCTATCCAAGCTCCATCATTATGTATTTGTTGAGAGATTTCCTCATTGCAAACACTTCCAGGTGGAACTCACCCACATTTGTAACATACTTGGAGTTTCTCTGTTACCAGAATCATCACAAGCCATTTTGTTCAAGCTCTTTGATCTTGTGCTGGGTTTCACATCTATAAAATATGACTGTAATAAATTGACTGGAAGATGCATGTGCAAAGCACAGAACTTCAGAGAGGTCATAAAGTGAGAAAGAACCCATATGGCATCTTTTTATGCCTCTCCAGCACACAGATTTCAGGCATAATGGGTGCTGGGTTAAATTATCTCTTGGTCAAATCAGTGGAATAATAAGAAGAAAAACAGCAAACAGGATCAAGTCACCATTTGTCCCTTCGGGTGTTAATTCCAGAAAGCCACAGCGGGAGGATCAGAGTGCTTGGATGCTCTAATCCATCCAAACAACACCTTTAATTTTAAGTGCAAAGCCCTTCCTTCTCTGGCATCCAACACACAATTATATTGTACTTACCCAGATGGGAAAGTCACTTGCCATCAGCTCCCTGAAAACACCCTGCTTTTTCCTCCCAAGTGTGTCCTGCAGGAAAACAACATTTGTACTCATAGATTTATCTTCATGAGCACAGCTGAATTTCTTTTGGACTTTTCTTGTCAGGACACGCCAGCATCATAAATCTCTTGTGAAAATGAAGGGTGCTATTAAAAAAGGGTGTTTCTTGTGGAGTTGCCATTGCTGCCGCTCGAGTTGTGTTTCCTCACTCCTTCCTGTCCCAAAGGTGTGTGACACTGAGATTCCTTAATATCTGTCACAAAATTACTGCTGCTGGAACAACAAGAAACCAACTCAACAATGCAAAAGGAAGAGAAACAGCTTTTAGAGCATGAACAAAACACGCCCCATCACGGCTGCATGTAGGGGCAAACCCAGCATCAGGGCAGGTGACCATTAACCAGCACTGGAGGGGTGTTACAGGGCACTGCTCAGCTCCTCTCCACAGCCACTGCTTTCCCAGAGTTCTGGCACACAGCAGGTAAGAAAGAGCAGAGCATCAGTCTTTGTGTGCAGTGAGAGCTCGGGGAATTTAGGAGCGGCAATGCTGAGAGGAACAAAAATCAATCCAAGAATCGAAGGCAGTTCAGCTCCCTGTTGCTGCTCAGGTCTTTAGGTTTTCACTTGGATAAGCACAGAGCTGCCTCGTTCTTATCCCCTCTCACCCCTATGAAGTGGAAGGTGATGCCATGCAAAGGGACACTTGTATGAGAGCTGGACCAGAAGCACTAAGTGAGTTCAGACTTGAATTTACCAGGTGTTGACCTGCTAAAAGGGATGTGTTGAACTGCTAAAAGGCATCCCTGACCCTCAAGTGGAGCTTAGTCAGTCCTCTGAAGTCCCTTAAGGAGGTTTAGTTCAGGATTAAAAGGTATTAGGCATGTAGATTAGAGAGGGGTGTTTGATCCATTTCCTCTTTATCTCCACTCCTGAAGATCTCTCAGTGCCAGTCAGGCTGCCCTAACTCGTATTTGAGCTCGGGTTGCACTGACTGTCATGGAATTGATCTCACTGCAACCTGCAGCCCTGTTCAGCTCACCCTAAATCAGATCTTTAAATCCGATCAGCTGAACTGCTAAACCATGGCAGGGGGGTTGGAACTGGATGATCTTTAAGGCCCTTTCTGACCCAAAACATTCCACGGTCCTCTGATTCTCTGACATCCTCCCCAGAGTTATGATGGACTGTGGGGCTTGTGCTGAAGCCAGCGCTGCCGTGATGGGGAAAGGCTCTGCTGCAGCCTTCAGGCTGCTGAGATCCCAGTGCAGCACTGCTGGAAGGGCCAGGGACAGAACAAAGCCCCCAGAGGCTGCTGGCTTTGCTGGTGGGAAGTCAAGCACGGCACTTTTTTGCCTGCCAGTCTCCAGCACTGCCTGGAGACAGGAGAGGACTGTGAGCGAGAGGGCAAGGCTGCTGCTTTGCCTCTGAGAGCTGAACTTCCACCTCGGAGGGAGAACAGCCAGGGCCAGGCAAGGAACTGTTTAAAAACACAGCACAAAACCAATTAAAGACAAGAGTCCCAGCTGATCAGTCCTTGAAGTACCTCAGCACTGAGAGTGCTGTGACAGCTTCAAGAGCTTTGAATTGCAGCATCCACCGGCAGTGGCTGGTGAAGCAGCAGGGAACAGTCACAGATGAGATGCTGAATGTGGCTGATATTGCCCCATCAGTGACCCCCTGTGACATCTTGATGCTTTTGCTTTAGCAAACAAGGACACTCCAGGTTTCATGGGGCCCTGATCAAACCCAGGTTTCACTGGAGATGCCCTGAGTTTCTTCCTGGGCTTTTTGACCGAATGGAATGTGAGGCTTTATCACAGCTGTGGGTTTGTTGATGCTCAGTGCAACCAGAAATGTTGGATCTGTCTACACCAGGTGAGAATTAAGCCCAATCCTTCCTGAAAATGTCAGACTTCCCACATTATACAGAGACCCACACGTTGGCCTGCCTACAAACACTCCAGCTGACAACAACCCAGTGGATTTAACACACCAGGCTCAGAATTAACTCCCAAATCTAACACAGATTTTTCTGGGAGACTTCACTTCATCTTTGTGTGCCCTCTATCTCAACAGAGGAAATGCCACATCTGGTGCCTTGAACCATCTGGGAATAGTTGTCAGCTCTCTGTATTGCCCAGAATACAATTTTCTTGAACTGTTCAACACATGTTACTGTAGTGGATTCATAAATAATATTATGAAATAGCCAAACTTCACAAAAAACTTTGGATCCCAAAGTTAAAAGCAGGAAGTCTGGACTACGTAAGTTACAGTAATACTCACCTGGTTTTGGTGTTACCACTTTCTTTGATTTCTAGCACAAAAAAAAATCACTAGGATTTCCTTAAGAGATAGGTTTCCAAAAAGTAAAGTTAATAGGAATCATGAACTCTCTGTTGAGTTGAGCTCCAGTTTCTTGCAAACCTGTTGAACAGCCTAGGTTTGCTTCAAATTGGATGCAGCTTTCACAGGAAAGGTCATGAACCTTGGTAATACCTTGATAACCATCCCAGCTTTAGAAAGATTTCTGGGGAAAATTAAGTGCCTAAAGGCTAAACTGTATCCTGTCTCGGAGCTCCCACGTTAAGGTCATATTTCGAGGGTATAAATTAGCTGTGTGTGTTAGTAGCTCTCTGACCTTAAGCCTTCAATGTAAAATCCTGTAGCTTTTGGCTTAAAGTGAATTAGAAAAACACAAAGCAGGTAGTTAAGTGGATGAAATGACAGAGCAGCAACGGCACACAGATGTTGTTATGTTCTGGCAAAGACTGTCCTTCGCAACCCCCAAGCTGTCTTTTCTACTCATTCTCCAAAATATGCATTATATTTAACATTAAAATGAGAGCTTGTAGCGCTGGGTATCTTTCCCCATCTGTTTCTCCTCTGAAATGCTCAGTATTTTAGGAAACTAATAAAAATAACAGAGTGGTAAGAGCCAAGTTTTTGCCGAAGGGACTCGTTGCTTTGGAGCTGTGCTGGGAGAACTGGCCCCTTCCCAACAAGGTGCACATAAAAGTGCACCCTGTGCTGGGTTATGCCAATCCCCCAGCCTTGCCTGTGAGCTGATAGAAGCCATAAAGCTGCTGGATCACCCTGCAGAGAGCTCGGGGCCAAAGCTGTGGGTGATGTGCCCCTCCCAAACGCTGCTCTTTGAAGTCTTTGCAGCTGATGCGTCTCTAAAACTGCCTTTGGGACTGATCCACTGAAATCACTCCCGGCTTTTTCCATTTCCTCCATCCTCTTTTTTTCAGCTGTAAGCACATGCCCCAGTGTCTCCTTGGGGGATGGAGGGAAGGATTTGGCCTTTTCTGAACTTTTACTGTCCTCTTACCTCCACACTTGAAGGTGCCTGTGACAGACGGTTCAGCTGCTGACTGAGGTTGTTTCTGCTCCAGGCTGAAGCCTTGGATGTTCCCAGCTGTGGTTCTTCTCTCTGGCCCCTCCCTGAACTCCTGATCCTGGATCTGCTGCTCCCCTCCCCACTCACCTTCTGTCCATGTAAGGCTGTGGTGTCACCTCACTGATTTCTTCCCAACCCTGGCAAACTTGTCCTCTAAGCACCAAGAGGAGGAGAGCTGATGGGGGAGATGGAGGGGATGACAGGATGGCATCCACCGGCTCCCTGGATGCCTGTGAGGAGAAACAGGCATCACCAAGGACATCCTGCTCACTGTCCTCTTGAATTCTCTCCAAACCCGTGTTAAAGACCTTGACCCTCAGCCCTGTCTGTAATTTCCTCCCGAGGGGAGAAGGAGGGGCAGGCACTGATCTCTTCTCTCTGGTGACAGTGACAGGACCTGAGGGCATGGCTTGAGCTGTGTCAGGGGAGGTTTAGGTTGGCTATTAGGAAAAGGTTCTTCCCCTAGAGGGTGCTGAGGCACTGAACAGGCTGCCCAAGGAATGTCAGAGCCCCAAGGCTGCTGGAGCTCCAGGAGCATTTGGACACTGCTCCCAGGGATGCACAGAGGGGGATTGTTGGGGTTGTCCTTTGCAGGGCCAGGAGCTGGACTCCACCTTGTTTGCCTGACTCAGGAGATTCTGTGATTCTAAGCTATTCCCAGCACAAAAGAGCACAGCCATTATACTCCAGGACCTGGAGAGGGCTATGGTCGGTAGGTGGAGTCGTTCCCAGTGGTCCTTCAGGGGAGCAGATGTGCACTTGAGTGGATGCTCCAAATACCTGGTTTACCTGCAGGAATGTAGGACTCAACCTCAGCACAACAAAGGCCACCAGACTCACTGAAAAGTCTGCCCTGAACCACAGCTGGGGGAGCTTTGCCAAAAGCCAGAGCCGTGCAGCAAACAGAGATCGCATATGCCGATTTCTGCTGTTCCCATCTTGCTGCTTCCATTAATGCTATTTCCTCCCCTCCTTTCCCCACTCCTTCCTCTCCTCTTTCAGCATGAAAACGAGCCTGCCAGACAATGCATTCACAAGTTAACACAGTGCAACAGACTGCCACTACATTAAGAGCAGCGCACAGGCAGGTTTTACATCCAGGCTCCGGGGAACGAGCAATGAAATAGGAGGATGGAGCTTGGCACTGCTGTGAAGCTGAGCAGCTTCAGCTATAAAAAGAAGCCTTTTACACGGATATATAAAATGAAACAGCGTCTGAAAGCCTCTCTGCTTTTGGAGAGAAGCATTAAGCAGCAGCACATGAGCACCAAGCTGGTGAGAGAGCACCTGGATTGGACATGTGCAGAAGAAAGATGCCCAGAGGCCAGGGCTGCAGTGCTCCTCCTCAAAGCAGCCCTGCAGAAGGTGTGTTCAGGCTTGATGGGGCTTTATCAGAGCAAGAGGGGTCCCAGGTCTGGCTTGCTGCTTGTGGGCAGGTGCTTCACACACGGCTTTCCCCCTCTGTGGGTTTGGAAGGTGTTTTAGGGTGAAATGTGATCATATAACCGTTCACTGCACTCCTCTAAGCAATTTTAATGAGCTGCGGAAGCTCTTTGTACAAGCTACAGCTACAGCAGTGGTGACATTGCCCAAAAACACTCACATTATCTTATGATCGTGGGCCAGGACTTCAAGCAGGGCTTGAAGTGCAAAGGCTCTGGAAGTGTGAACACCAGACAGGGCTTGTCACCCATCACCCATCACCCATCACCCGTCACTTCCGAGCATCTGTCAATTCACTGCAGCCCTGGGTCACAGCCCAGCAACTCCTGGGAGCTGCATTTCTCACACAGAAAATCTGGGGTTTGCTTTGAGACTTCAAGAGTTCAGTCCCTCAGCTCCTTGGCTGCAGTGATAATTTCTTCTTCAGGGGTAAAAAGCCAGGGGCCTTGCTGCCTGAGTATTTTTTTCTTTCATCCAACATTGGTTCTTGCTATTTTGTGTTAGTTTAAATAACCTCTTAAATACTTTGCCCTTTATTTTGGAACTTGCAGTTCTGGGTTGCAATCAGGTCACCTCTCAATCATCTTTCTGACAAACTGAAGAGACTGAGCTCATTAAATCACTTACCAAAAGTGCTTTTCTCAGCCTTTTGCTCTCCTCCCTGATTAGTTTATCCATATGCTGACACCAAAAGACATCATGTGGGTCTGACCAGTGCTCCCAGTTAAGGGGGTTTTTTACCCAGCTTCCTCTCCTAAAACACCTAAAATGTTGATCAGACACCTCCCTCCAAACCACACAAAAATCTCCCAGTCTGTGACTACCAGGGCAGACTGAACTGCTGAGATTTACACCCACAAGATTGTCTTCGGAGTCATTGTTTTCCAAACACTCTGTTTACTCTCTGAGAATTACCTGCATTCTTGGAGGCAGCAGATTGCATTTGTCTGCAATAAAAAGACCATTTGCACAAGCCTCGCTGACAAGCAGTCAGAATTGCCCTCTCTAAATGTCTTGTCTTCATCATTATTTATAGGTGCTTCATCATTTTGACACCCACAAATTTTATCGGCCGTGATTGCATATTTGCTTTGGGATCATTAATGACACTGTTGATAGTGCTGGGCTCAGAGCCAATCTTGTAAAATGCCAGTAAAGCATCTCAAGAAGTCGTTTCATTAGCGACAGGAATGCTGCTGCCCGTGTTCTTAATCATTTGAAAGTGTTTCCACGGGTAAGAATATCTATTCACATGATCTATTGCTCATTATTGTCCCAAATATTGCTCAATATTAATTAAAAGCATTTGAAAGATGCTTTGGAGTATTTATGCACAAAGCTCTCCAATTTCCCTCGATCAAGTGTCCGACAGACCTATGTTCAATAAAGCCATGCTGGCACACTGGATAATTGCATTGTGCCTTCACTAATCAAATCCCATATCAGCTTTTCCATGATTCTGCCCAGGGCTGGAAATCCAATAAACTGGCATGCAGTTAACTGGATTATTTGATACTTAAACTTCTAAAATTAGTTCCCTGCTCTGTTCTCAAAAATACTGCAACGCATCCCATTGAATCCCAGAAAAATGAAACATTTCCAATAGTTTGGGCTTACTCCACTCTCAGAGATGCTCTGACACAGGGGCTCTGACACACTGAGCTGCAGTGGAGCTGCTGAGATTGAATAAAAGGTGCTCGCAGCTCCTCAGCCACTTAAACACCTTAACACAGACCTAACTTAGTTTATCTACCTATATAATTCTATAATCTGCTCATCACCGTAGCAACCAAACTACTGCACCCTCAGCATACCACAGGTGACTGCATTGGGAAGGAATCTTTCCTCTAGAAATGTCCCTGCTCAGCTCTGCATTAATCCCCGTGGCCACGCACTTCACACTAACACTGCAAGCTCAAGGAAGCACAAATGTGTGAACTCACAGTCACGGAAGAAGCTTCAAGAAATATCTGATGCTTGCCACTTGAATTTATGGATGAGTTAGCCCGCTTCTCTCACTGTGAACAGTTTTGTCTCACAGCTTTAGGGAGCTCTGCTCGCAGCTCAGGACTTACAGGCTCCCTCTCATGAGAGCAGAAACATATCTTGGGAAATTAAAAGTATTTGTGACCTCTTTTCTTGGCTGGTTTTTTGTTGGTTTTTTGTTTGGTTTTTTTTTTTAACAGAAAAAGTTTCAGCTCTGTAGACAAAGTCCAGATCTAGAGACAGAATAAAAAAAAGAGTTGTATCACTATAATTGAATTCCACTCTCCTTAAATCCACAGTTCGTAGTGTGCTCCTCTTGGGGTCCTGGACTCTACTATTTCATGGCCATTATTGTCACAGAATAGGTTGGGTTGGAAAGGACCTTAAAGATCATCCAGTTCCAAACCCCTTCCATGGGCAGGGACACCTTCCCCTATCCCAGGTTGCTCCAAGCCTGGTCCTACCTGGCCTTGGACAGGTATGGGGCAGCCACAGCTTCTCTGGGCAACCTGTGCCAGGGCCTCCCCACCCTCTAAGTAAAGAACTTTCTCCTAAAATCTAATCTAAATCTCTTGTCTCTTAGTTTAAAACTGTGCCCCCTCATCCTGGGTTTATCTGCCTGTGTCAAAAGCTGCTCTTCCTCTTTTTTAAGAGCCCTTTTTAGGTGCTGGAAGGCCACAATAATCTCCCCCCAGAGCCTTGTCTTCTCCAGGCTGAACAACCCCAACTCTCTCAGCCTGTCCCCAGAGCAGAGGTGCTCCAGCCCTCAGAGCATCTCAAGGACTGAGCATCTCCAGAATTCACTATGCCCCAAAACCCTGATGAAAACCAAGAGTGGCTTAAAGTCAAGGCTCAGGAAAAAGGAAAGAGGGGAAAAAAGTCTTTGGAGCATATTGTTTCTAAACTTCCTGATTCAAACTGGAACCAGTGCAGATTTTAATGTGGCCTCTGGCTAATTAGAGAGGAAAGTGCAAAAAATCAGCAGATAACCTTTCAGTGACTCGAAAGGCAGGCAAACAGCACACACATCGCTGGAGTCACAGCCAGGATGAGAACCCAGGAAAGGTTCAGTAGGGTCCCATACTCCTCTCTAGCAAACATTAAGAAATGCATTTTCTCCTACATAAAGAGGCAGAAATGAATGTCATAATCTCGTCTCTCCCCTGTCTAGACACAGCTGGCACACCCACATCCACCACGAGGAGAAGACAAATCCTCAGCTAAGCCAAAGCCCTGTACCAGGAGTGCTCAGTCAAGGTATTTCATGGACGAACTTCAATTCCTGACATCTGTAAAATCTGGATAAAGAGCCTTACACGCTGTGTAACAAAGCTCTGAGGATTAGGCAAGCTCTGAGCCATGCCCTGCAGACACCATGCCCTTGCTCCACAGCTCATTGTACACAGCCTTTGATCCTGCTTTTAGTACCTCTCCGGCAAGCAGTTACATAAATAAATGTCAGGCTACGTGACTGTATAATTATACAAGGAAGAAGAAGGCACAAAAGCCCTCAGTAAGAGGAACAGATGCTTTAAATAATTTGTATTAGCTGGAGTGCAGTGAAATATTAAACTGAAATATTAAACTGAAAGAAATGGCCTTCAGAAGTTATGATCTTGCCCTCTGTGTCTGTGGGCAAGGACACTCTGTACCCTGGTCCAGATTTTGATTTCTGGGCAAACTGCTGGTTCTTCAACCCAGCCCAGGCCAGTGACCTTCTCTCAAAGGTGGTCCTGGAAACAGCAGGTCTTGGAAAAGGGCAGATCTTCCTGCAGTTCGGAAATCCAGATTAACAGCTGTCTTAAAGCTTGCTTTATAGAATCACAAAATTGTTTGGGTTGGAGGGGACCTTAAAGATCATCTCATTCCAAGCCCCCAAACTGAACATGAGAACCCAACATTGGTTTGCATGTTCTGGGCCACTGCAAACACGAATTAGCATTCTGAGCACTGTAACTGTGGCCAAAATGAGACATCCAGCATCATCTGCCATCATTTGGTCAGGAAAGATACTCCAGGTCCTCATTCCTGAGCTTGGAAAAAGAGTTCCACGCGTGCCATAATGTGATCCTATGTCTTCCAGCATGTTCCTCAACAACATCTACAATCCCTCATTGCTACAACAGTCCTACACTACAAAGGGAAAAAATGGGAAAATAAGAGAAGTTTGGGGAACAAAGGATTAAAAGAGGGCTAAGGATGCAGGCATGTTGCAAGGACAATTCCAGATGAAATATGCTCAGAAAACAGAGGGATGAGATGAGGGCAGGAGGTCAGAGTGGCTGTGGGGAGGGGACCAGCTGAAGCTCTGGCACAAGACCGACTGCTGACACGTGTCAGCATTAACAACCACTTCGTAGAACAAACACCAAAGGGCATCTCCTGGATTTTGAGCTGTTCATTGCCATCCACAGGGCACTTTTCCTGTCAGTGTTTCTGTCCATAATGGCCAAACCCTCCAGCTTTATTAGCTCCATGCAGCACCACCATGGACAGAGCCACCTGCCCCCCTGGCTCTGACCCAGCAGGGTTAGAGCTCATTCCACTGTGGGCACATTTCCATGCCAGCGCTGACACTCTCCTCCCAACACTTATTTCCACCCAACTTCCTCTGCCAGTGGTCATTCCCAGTGCCACCACTACCAAACACAGGCTGATGGCCCCTCTCACTCCCTTGGGACAGATGGTTCCATCAGAGGAGCTCTCAACCCCAAAATAACACATTTGATGGTGATGTGAGCAGGTTGGCACAGGAGACAGCTGGTGGCTCTTCTTCAAAGCTGACAGGCACTGTCCACTCCCCCAAACCTGCTCCTACAGGCAGACACCCACCCCAGTCCACACCAGAGCCCAGGCAGCTCGGGGCTGTCCCCAACAGTGCCACATCCCACGCATGGCTGGGATGGCTGAGCACCTCTTCCCCCTGCAGCAACAGCAGGGTCTATTTTGTGTTTATTTCCTGGCTCAAATCTTTCCATTTGTTAGGTTTGGCTTGATTCCACGCACAGCTGAAAAGCCAAAAAGCCAAGGGCAGAGGGCTGCTATTTCACCTTTGATAGATGGGAACTGGAGTTACTCTTGGCAGCTGACTTGAGGCTGCTGTAAAGAAAATACTGGGGCCTGGTCACCACAAGGCAGTGTTTTGCAGATTCTGGTAGTGGAGTTAATTGGGATTACCAGAGCTTGGCTTTAATCAGCACCAGGAACATATTGTTTTCAGGATTATTTTGCTGAAGTGTATTTAGAAATGTCATGGTGGGTTTGCATTATTCTCAGAGCAACTACAGCTTCCATAAATGAGTAAAAAAAAACCCCAAACAACAATGAAACAATCTGATCTCTTCAATGTCATCTCAAATTTGCACTGGAAGTACAGAACTGCACAAAATACACAAGTCTGATGTAAGAAGAGAGTCTGACAAAGTCAGAGACCTTAAAACTTTTGGTGTTTTATTAATTACAAGAGCTCTAGTCCCTAAGTTGTTCAGTCTTTTCCTGCCTTTTGCATAAATTTTAGAAACACAGCAAGTGTTTAAAGTACACGTATAATATTCACAGAGAGCAACGTGAACTTTTGTAGGCATTCACATGCTATGAGAAATAAATGATAATGTCATTTAGTTTTTATATGCTGTCTTTTTATCAGGACACTTCAAAGACAGCCCTCAAGCAAAGGGCATCATCTTTTGATTCACACAGATCAGAAACTGCAGCACCATTGCTTTGTGCATCTTCTCCCACCTTGCTCTTGGAAGAGCCACGACCACAGTGGGTGACTGTGGGATTGAATTTATTGCTTTAACCATCACCCAGCGTGGCTCCTCAGACACCTCCTGGCTACAAAACCTGTACCCCAGCCTCTATCAAACCTGATTTGGATCTTAGCTTATGCAAACAGCTCCCCAAAGCCCAGTGGAGCCATATCTGGGTTTGCCAGCTGAATATCAGGTCCTCTATATTTCATGTTAATGTATCCCTGTGATTCACCATGTCTCTTCTAAGTGTTTCTTAATCTTTTATTATTTCTATATCAAGGACTGCAGAATTTCCAGGCTTTATATAATTTAGACGTCTGAGAACACCCAAACATTCCATTTTCATTCCTCTTTCGAATGGATAAGTATTTAAACCTGTTCCTAATCAGTTAGCCTTACTTTGAGGGCCAGTCTCTGAGTAAGTAGGCTGTGACAGAAACGAGCTCTGCGATCTAAGTGCTACAGATGCCTCTAGGCAGATTTAGACTTAATGACAGATGAACCCAGCTCCAGCCAAATCCATAGCAGCCTGTTTTCATCCTAGCAGTCAGCAGGAATGAAATCCCACTGGTATTGGCGGCGGGGGGGGAGGTTGGGACTGGATTTTTTCACTCTGGAAGAAGAAAGAGGTGAAAATCCAGAATACTGAAGTCATTTAGGAGTTCAGGTCTACCTTCCTGCAGGTATTTTTGATGATCTTTCCCCCACGAGTTCTAGGTCTAAAACTGTAAGGGAGGTGGCAGACCCTGGGACAGGTGGCAGGGACTTGTGTCAGTATGTAGTGGAGATGTGGGGGGACAATAAATGATCTTTGGTCCCCCAGATACCTTGTTAATCCTCAACTCCACATTAATGTTGGCAATGGGCCAGTGACCCCAGCAGGCCCCCTCACGTGTTAGAAAATCGTCGTGTGACCCCAAGAGCCTGAACCACACAGGCAGCCCTTTCAGGAGCCTGCTTGCCCACAGTTCCAGATTGTCCATAATTCAGGGGTTTTGCTTTCTGTGTTATCCTCTGCCGTGGTATTCTGGTATACTGGCCCAGAGGGCTGATCTAACATCTCCTCTGTGGACACCCAGGAGGAAGCACAGTCCTGAGGGGACAGAAGCAGAAAACAGGCTTGTAAATGTGATTTTCTATGTTGGGAAGAGCCTTCAGCTTTCCTAGCAGGCATGGGGTCCCCATTACCACTGCATATGGTAAGTTATGCAATATTGCAGGAATTGCTTGCATTTCAAAATTCAATGAATTCAGTGAATTTTGAAATTGCCGACCTTCTCCTCAGTGCTATGATTTATGGCTTTAAAGCCCATGGTATGGGGGTTGGAACCAGATCCACCCCAGCTAATGAAAGTGACCCACTGGGTTTTAGCATCCTGATTTCTCTTTGGGTTGGTTTGATCACTCCACAAATTCCGTGTTCAGTCAAGGCACTGGGCAGCAGTTGCCAGAGGAAGCCTGTGCTTGTCAACTCACTCCTCCAGGAGCTCAGCAGCTATTCTTTCTAGCTGGAAAAATCTGAATTGTTTCCAAACGTTTTCCTTCCTGAAATACCAGAAGCGATAGAAAGAGTTTACTTTGCCTGGCAAGCTTGGCTTTCTCAAATCTACCTACTTCCCTTCTGCAAGGGACAAGAAAGCTTAACCCAAAAAGCAGATTCACCCCAGGCAAAGTGGGCTGTGGGAGCAACTGTGAGGTGTGGTTAAAAAATGATGAGTGGTTCAGGTGTGCAGAGTAGAAACGAGCATTGTGCCACAGCCAAATAAATAACAGTAATAGTAGAAACAATAATAATAACAATAATAATAATAATAATGAAATAACTCAATATTACTCTTTCTTCTGCCCCAGATGTTTTACAAATGACCTTGCCTGTAACTGGAAGCAATTTCCTTCTATCTCTGATTCCCCTTTTGCTTCTCATGCCAACGTTATATCCAGATTTTCCGGATATATCCTTTTTTTTACCAGCTGCCACAGGACAGCATCAGGATTTTGCCTTGGGCTGCACATGTGTGTCGGGTAAACCCTGCACACTCAGAGAGATGCCAAAGTGATTGAGGAGAAACTGGACCCAGCCCAGCATCAATTACTCCTTCTGAGATGGAGATAGAGATTAATTTCATCTCTCTTCAACCACCTTTGAACTCACATCTCAGACTGCTGGAAGGATTTGACGGGTGTGGTGACAGCAAATGATGCTCAGGTAAAATGCTGCCTGCTCTGGGAAGGCTGTGGAAAGTTATTCCTTTCCACATGGCACACAACTTCTGGAATGTTGTGTGGGTCCTCCTGCACAAGCAAGATGGTGACAAAATTGAGTGAGGGCCATGAAGGTGGTTTGGGGTCTATCAGCCTGGGGGATGTGGTGCATGAGGAGAGCCTGGAAGAGTTTTTTCATCCTGGAGAAGGCCAGGGGAGAGCTAAATGACTTATTTTCACTCTCAAGCAGGGGAAAATAGAGATGTGGAGCCAGACTGCTGAACAGGGCACAGCAGATGGACATGAAACAGCAGTTACAGGGTGAAGGGAGGGAAATTCCCACCTGAAGAATGAAAACTGGGTTTGCCATGACAGTGGAGCACGGGAACAGAGCCTCTGAGAGGCTGCGAAACCTCACAGAATCATGGATTGGTTGGGATTAGCAGGGACTTCTCAAGACCTTCTAGCCCAACCCCTTTTTTAAGCAGGGTCAGTGACAACAGGTTGCCCAGGTCCATGGCCAGAAGGGTTTGGAATATTTCCAAAGAAAGAGACTCCACAACTTCCTGTGGCAACCTGTTCCAATGTTCAACCACGATGTTCAACCAACAATCCTTTGTTGGAGATTTTCAGAACTGCACTAAAACCTAGAGCAGCCTGGTCTGGGACAGAAGCCAGCGCTGCTCTGGGCAAGATTTTGGGAACAGACACTCAGAGGGTCACTTCCAACCCAAAGAGTTTCATGATTTTCCAAATGATGACTACAGATGTGTCAAGGCTCCAGCTTTATGAATGTGAAAGTCCATTAGATTCCAGCTAAAAGAAACTGTGTGCCATTTTTATTGCTATGAAAAACCACAGAATGCCGAGTTAGAGATTCCTCTACACTCATTCCTGGCAGCAACAGATCGAGAATTAGCTCCATTTCCCAAATTTCACTCCGGCAACTTTCCCATCATCACCTTGATTCTTAACTTTCCATCCTTTTTGTATCAGTTTAAGTTCATGAACTCCAGCTTCCCATGTGCCTTTTAAGTGTAAGTGCACAGTATTATTTTTTAAAACCAGAAATGGATGAGAAACGTGTGCAAAGTAAAAGAATAATGCACAGCAGGTAGCTGGGGTCCCGTATCTGACGTGTGTCCCATTGAGAGGAACCACCTGGAGGGACACATGGCCTTAAATTTGTGCATGTAATGAGGGTAAGGTTGGGTGAACATCTGGATTTGGACTCACCACGGCCAAAAAGCACTGTAAAATGGGATTGCTGTGAAAGACTGTTGGTCTTACCCATGAAAAAACCTAAATTCTACTCAAAAGCTCTTAATTTTGCCCCTGCAGCCGGCTGCTCTTGGAAGAGTGGCCCAGCTGGCCCACATCCATCGTGTTTGCTTCAGTACCAGGGCATTTCCCCAGGAACACATCAGAACCAGTCATTGAAATATTGACTGTCTCCCTCAAAGAGATTTGGGTTGGAAGGGACATTAAAGCTCATCCAGTCCCACCCCCTGCCATGGGCAGGGACACCTTCCACTATCCCAGGTTGCTCCAAGTCCCATCCAACCTGGCCTTGGACACTTCCAGGGATCCAGGAGCAGCCACAGCTTCTCTGGGCACCCTGTGCCAGGGCCTCCCCACCCTCACACTGAGGAATTTCTTCATAATACCTCATCTAAACCTCTCCTCTCTCAGTTTGAAGCCGTTCCCCCTTGTCCCATCACTCCATCCCCTTGTCCCAAGTCCCTCTCCAGCTCTCTTGGAGCTCCTTTAGGCACTGGAAGGGGCTCTAAGGTCTCCCTGGAGCCTTCTCTTCTCCAGGCTGAACCACCTCAACTCTCTCAGCCTGTCCTTGTAGAAATGTGGAACTAATATTCCATTTTCCTGAGTAATTTTAAAACAAGGACAAGAAATTATACTGACCCCACATGTTGTTAGAGCTGTGAACATATTCACTCCCAAAGAATGAGCAATTTAAAAAATATATATTTAGGTACCTACTTGGAAGAGAATAGAAATGAAATTCAGAGAAGCTCATTATCACAAGTATATTGACACTAAGGCAGAATTATACACATCTGCTGAAGACAAAGCCACTGCATTGATTCTTTTTCCATTTTTTAGGTCTTTAGCAGCTATTTAACCTTCCTTGCTGAGAGGATGATACCTGGAATTTGCATCATTTCTGTGTCTGTCCAGTACAGTTTGTGGTAAAAGGACTCATTTGTCAGCACCAAGAGCACTGAGGTAACGCTGGTCCTTCAATAAGTGCTTCAACAGCTGCTCTTAGAGCTACTTAGAAATTTCTGTGAAATAAATAGCACATTTTCCCTGAAAGCAAAAGCCTCATCATTTCCATGCTCATTCAGCCTCAAGGTTTTCCACCCATGCTGGTCAGTTTTACACCCAGCACCCGTGCCCTGAGTTACCTGGCAAAACCTCTTTCGAAGCAAAAAAGTTGGTAACTAATGAAATAATTAAAAAGATATAAAAAAAACCCCACCACTGCCACCGCTGCGGTGCCTTCCAAAGTGTGCTGCAAAATGAAACACTTCCAGGGAAGGAAGAAAATATCCATTAATTCTCTTAATTATGTCAGCATCAGGGGTCTTGCTGAGATGGGGCTTTGTTGCTCGAGTTGCCGTAGCATCCTTTGGAGATGATGCCAAAAGAAAAGAGTGAAGGAGAGAGAGACAGGGACAGTTATTCTTGTTTTATACTGGCAGGCTCGAGGGGCAAAATGATTAAAAGTCTTCTGCAAAGGGTCACCAAAAAAATCTTTCAGGCTGACAACAGAGTCCAGACATCTTTGGTCTCTTCAGAGCACAGCTACAGGCTCTTTGTCCTTGGTACCAGTCCGGCAAAGCTTTTTTACTCTATTTTTGCTCAAGTCAGACAGAAAATTCCCTCTTTAACAGACTGAAGCCTCCGTACAATACAGGGAAGTGTCTGACAACAGCCCTTCAGCCACAACACACAGACTGCTCCCCATCACAGTCTCGGCAACATTATCACCCCAGTGCTGCTTCACACACCAGCCAAAGCCTCATCTCAAAGCCCTCTGCAGGAAAAAACAGCTTTGCAGCCACCCTGCGACCCTCTGAGTTTTTAGGAGTCCTGGAATAGCAGAGGAAGGGTTTGTAACTGATTCGGTGCTAATCCTACCCTGAAATGTGAACTGCAATTGAATTAGTGCTGGTAATTTTGTCTCCTCTTAATAGTCATTGTTCTTCAGGCAGCCTGGAATTTGATCTTCCAGATTCGATCAGAAATCGGCCACCAATTCATCCTCACACAAATTACTGGGTTTTCCCCTCTTTTTTTTTTTTTTTTAAATTTTCTTTTAATGCAACCTGAGAGCTATCTCATCTCACAGCAGCACGATTTTACTGAAATTTGAGTTATAACTATTTCCTCAGAACTGTACCAAAAATCAGATTATTTTCTCCCTTATCAGAATGGTTTGAGCAACAATATTCAGGGTCTCTCCAGGAAAATACCTACTCTGTCCCTTGATGCAAATCCAGTCATTAATTTTGTACATCTACTCTAAAGTGACACACCAGCCCTAGAGCAGAATGAGGGTTCACGTGGCATCAAGAAAACTCTGTTTGGCCAAACATTAACATCTCATTTGACCACATCCCACCGTAAACACGATTGCTTTAAAGCGATACCACAAGTATTTATTATGTGAGTATAAGAATACTCAAACCAAGATATAAAATATTCAGAAAACACACATTTCTCAAACAGAAATGTCAGACTTGGGGACGAAACAACTGAAGGAACCGGAGGAATGAGATATGCCAAGAGCCTAACCCCCCCAAAAAATCTCAATTTTCAAAAAAGTCATTCCTCCCTCTCAAAACACTGTTGTGCATAAATAGCATTGACAGAAAATCATTACAGCCAAAGAAAATTGCCACAAGGGTGATGAAGCCTGATGTTTCAAAACGTTAAAAAACGTGACTTCAATAATTCCCAAGTTCCGAGGAATAAGTTTTTTATGTTTATGACAAAATTGGTGGCAGTTATGCCTCCTCACACAAAAGCAATAATTGAGAGGATGAAATGGTTCTACTCCAAGTGGCTGCTTTCAGTGCAGTGCTTGAAAAGGAAACGAGACCCATTGAGACAAAACAGCGAAATTATTACACAGCGACAGGAGCGCATCCGAGTGGTTGTTTGCTGTTAAAAACTTCGGTGCTAATAATGGAATGAAAACATGAAATTCATGAGCGAGAGGCTTTCCACTCTCCACAGCAGCATTCCCTCTCCGAGGCCCTCATTCCCACTCTGCAGCCCTCATCTCCACTCTGAGACCCTCACTCCCTCTCCGAGCCCCACATTCCCTCTCCGAGGCCCTCATTCCCACTCTGAGGCCCTCACTCCCTCTCCGAGCCCCACATTCCCTCTCCGAGGCCCTCATTCCCCCTCTTGAGGCTCTCATCCCCTCTCCATGGCCCCCATTCCCTCTCCGAGCCCCTCATTCCCACTCTTGAGACCCTCATTCCCACTCCGTCAGCCTCATTCCCACTCCACAGCCCTCATTCCCAGTCCCAGGCCCTCATTCCCACTCCGAGGCCCTCATTCCCACTCCAAGGCCCTCATTCCCAGTCCCAGGCCCTCATTCCCACTCCGAGGCCCTCATTCCCACTCC
>VZRR01003630.1:0-14127 GCA_013398015.1 Oreocharis arfaki | reverse complement strand
ACCCTCCCCAAGGTGCAGCTCAGTCTTGGCACCACGTCCAGCGTGTCACGGCCCTCCCAAGAATTCCCTCCGGGCAAGCCCATCCCAAAGGACATAACCCAGAGGGACAATTTCTCCAGCCACAGAGTCACCCAGGCCCCACAGCCACGAGCGACAAGGGCAGTGTGGACGTGGTTTATTTTGAGCACACAGAGGCCAGCTCAGGTGACTGATTCTTCTCCCTCCCTTGCACACGAGTGCATTCACACTCCAGTGAGTGTGAAAAACAACCTCACACTGCCACTGGAGGGGAGCAGCTCTTTGGTGAAGCCTCCCGTGGCCTGCCCAAGCTCCAGGAGACTGGAGAGTGAAGAAACCTGAGGGGTTTGGGGGAATGGAAGCACCCACATTTCCTTTCCCAAGTGGTGCCTGGCTGAGAGCAGAGCAGGGTGGAAGGGGTGAAAAAATCCCCATGCTGGGGCAGGATGGCAAACAGAGAGAGAGAAAGAGGCCAACAGACTGTGCTGGGGTAGCCCGTGAGCTCCTTAATAGGGCTGATCTTCCTGCGTCCTGCCCAGCTCCAGGGAATGAAATGGAGCAGTGTCCATTCCACCCCGCTCCAGCAAGCTGCAGAAACTTAATTTCACAGATTTCTCTTTCTGCACCTGCCTTTCCCTCTTTGTTCTCAACGGAGAAGTTATCAGAAGGGCAAGAGAGGGTAATCCACAGAATGTTCTCATGCAGCCCTGAGAACTGTTCCACCAGGGAACCCAAATCTTTCAATTTCTAGTCCACTGTGCCATGTCACAGTTTGAGAGGGTGATAAAGAAGTGCAGATCCCAAGGGGAGAGATTTTATACTTAAGTGCATCTGAGGCTGGTTTACCCTTGCTTTTATTTTTTCTTTCCATTGACTCACTTTCCACCTCGTCCAGCTCCCCTTGTGCTCGCCATGCTCAGCTGCCAGTGAGAGGCAGGCACTCCCAGTCTGGGCAGTTTTCACACCAAATAACCACACATCAAGAATGAGAACACAGTTCCTGAGGCAGAGACTGTTTTCTGTGTCAGGCAGCTCCTGCAGCTTCTCACCAGGGCACAGATTGGAAATTCTCCATTGTCCCAGTCTCAATTATTATAAAAAAGTAGCAGAGAGAAGGAAAATTCTGATAACTGAGTCAGGAGAGCAGAAAAATTAGCTGCTCTGAGTGATTCATCATCTCAGACCACTGATGTAATCCTTCCCAAATTCAATTACAGCTAATTAAAGATAATTCTCTCATCTGAGTTGATCACTTGTGGTTCCAAGTTCCAGTTCAATCCTTTTGTAACAGCGACCATAAAATCAAACACTCCGAGGGAAGCTGCAAGGTCTTCTCCTGATGCAACCAGGGTTAAACCGTGACACACTGAGCTGGCAGCCTGCTGGCACATGGGTTGGAGTAAAGAAAGATGGAATTACAGTCCTGAGTATCCCAGTCCCTCTCCTTTTGCTCTTCCTGTCCCCCCTAGCCGAGGTCAGATTGCCTGGGAGAAGCAGCACGGCAGAAACTGCTGCTGCACTTCAAACACAACTTCACATGGAATTGCATTATCTCGTTTGTGAATGAGTGCTGCTCTGGCTCCTGACCATATTTCTTTGTTGTCCAGCACCAGTAGACAGATGAATATCTTATTATTTGTCCATACTTAGTCTGAGGTCAGGTTCTGGCAACCAGCTCCAGCATTTGGTCTGCATAAAAATGCCCTGTGCAGTCAGCAACGTTCCTCTGGCATTTGGGATGCAGAAAGGGATAAAGATAACGATGATGATGATAATGATGATGATGATAATGATGATGATGATGATGATGATGATGATGATGATGATAATAATAATAATAATAATAATAATAATAATAATAATAATAATAATAATAATAATAGTAGTAGAAGTAGTGACTTGGAGCCACAAGCTTAATTCTGGAAAGGCTTTTAAAATCCATCCCTCTTCCCTGCATTCAGCAGGATCAGATCTCACCCAGCTGTAGGAGTTAGATGTCCATACACTGCTATCATTCACTGGAAAACGCCTCAGGAAGCATCTCCAAGTCATAAAGCACCTTCCTCTGCTTCCTGCCCCATGGCCATAAGTGCTTAACTCCTGGGAGTCTCTATTAGCAATCCTTTGATTGTGTTATGTGGGTAATGAACCAACTACTCACGCGGCTTTTACTGACAAGAGCAACTACAGGACTTGCAGTAGCAAAACAAAGCTGCTGTTTGCTTCCAAGCTGCCAAGATCAACACAAGCCAGAACAGCAGTGACAGGAAATATATCACGGAAGGACACGGTTCAGGAGGGAAAACAATATTCGGGTGTTTTCACCCTCAACCCAAGCAAGACTCGCTAATGACTGACCTTATTAAAATAGTGGAAAATGGATGTTTCATCCCACGGGCCTCAGGACACAGGCCAGTGATTGTTTTCTGGGTGCATCAGGGCACGGAAATGCTTCTCAAAAATGTGATTTTCCCTGAGGGAGTCATTGCTCTCTGACACATCCCTTCTTGAAGGGATCAGAATATGCTGCTTAGACGAAAACAAGAATGGATCTCCAATCCAAGGAAATAACACTTCACAGGGGAAATTTCCTCTGGCTCCTGCAGAGAACAATTAAGCCATGTTGCACATGATGTAATTATCCACATTTTTACCACCTTTTGTGTCTTAATCACTATTACAGTACGCTTGGCAAGGCGTCACTCAGCAGCTCACAATCACAGCCTTTGACTGCATTATTTCATTCATTAAATTACAAAAGCAGCCAAAGAAAGCTGCAAACACAGGCTCTGGTTTCTGGCCAGCCACAGCCCTCCCAGCACACCCAGCTGATTGTAGGGCAGGACTATTTACTCATTTTAAACGAATTGCCCTCAATTAGGCTGCACAGCATCTTTTTGGCACGTTTCTACAACAGCTGAGAAACTGCAAGTATCAGTCCCCGGGTAGATGCTGCTTTCTTCATTTTCATGGGGTGGTTTTTCGGTGTTTTGAGATGGGAAGAGAAAGTTCTTGCATGCTCTCAATATGCTGTGTTGACTTCATCCCGAAGGAGGAACAGAAGCAGTTTGCAAGGTCATAATAAATAAAAATGTTCCTTGTGATTTTTACATCTTCTGTCCTTGTTGTCCTGCTGCAAGAAATCTCAGCTTTGAGCCTCTCTCAGCTCTGGCAAAGCTCTGCTGTGAGGGCATCCATGGGGTTCCTCTCCCCCACAGGATCTCCTGAGGCTGGAAACGGAGTTGGTCTTCTGAAACCGCACTGGGGACAGCACTTCTCACAGATTTTCACGGAACTTGTAGGAATGCTGCAGATTTCAGGTCTCTTTCCTGCATCATGTTCCAAATCATGCCATCCTAATAAAGATACTAAGGATTAACAGATAGGAATCTGAACAACAACAACAACAAACCAACAAAACTCCAAAAAGGACAGGTGGAAAGGGAATTTTAACAAGGGCATGGAAGAATTGCTTTAAACTGACATAGGGCAGGTTTAGATTTTAGGAAGAAATTCTTCCCTGTGAGGGTGGGGAGGCCCTGGCACAGGGTGCCCAGAGAAGCTGTGGCTGTCCCTGGATCCCTGGAAGTGTCCAAGGCCAGGTTGGATGGGGCTTGGAGCACCCTGGGATGGTGGAAAGTGTCCCTGCCCATGGCAGGGGGTGGCACTGGAAGATCTTTCAGATCTTTTCCAACCCAAACCATTCCGTGATTAAGAAAACATTACCTTTACTAAATTACATTAAAGATATTGTTGTATAAATTATAGAATAGAATAGAATAGAATAGAATAGAATAGAATGATTTCAGTTGGAGGTGATTTACAATGATCATCTAATCCAACTGCCTGACCAGTCCAGGGCTNAAGTGTCCAAGGCCAGGTTGGATGGGGCTTGGAGCACCCTGGGATGGTGGAAAGTGTCCCTGCCCATGGCAGGGGGTGGCACTGGAAGATCTTTCAGATCTTTTCCAACCCAAACCATTCCGTGATTAAGAAAACATTATCTTTACTAAATTACATTAAAGATATTATTGTATAAATTATAGAATAGAATAGAATAGAATAGAATAGAATAGAATAGAATAGAATAGAATGATTTCAGTTGGAGGTGATTTACAATGATCATCTAATCCAACTGCCTGACCAGTCCAGGGCTAACCAAAAGTCATGTTAAGGTCATTGTCCAAATGCTTCTTAAACCCTGACAGTCTTAGAGCACCAACCACCTCTCTAGGAAGCCTGTTCCAGTGTTTGACAACCCTCTCAGTAAAGAAATGCTTCCTCCTGTTCCATCTAAGCCTCTCCTGGCACAGCTTTGAATGAGAAATTGTTACGTTTTCACTAAAAGAATCATAACTCTCTCAAGCACTTGACAGTCCCTGGCACGTAAGGCCAGATTAGCTTTTCTCCTGGAACCAGACTCATTCCTCCATCTTCACTTTGCTGTCAATTTATTGCGGTGATGAAAAAAAGGCAATGGAAAGAAATTCAGTCAATGCCAGTGCGATACAGAAATCATCCAAAAAATGAGTCTGAGCCAGAAACATTTTAGTTCTGGAGCACAAGGAAAGAGAAGGTGGCACCTGGCTGCATCTTGCCTACAAAGAAGACACAATAATCTTACCAGGAGCCCTGGCAGAGCTGAGGTGAGAGGAGACAGGACCAAAATTTGGTAACATATTAAGATTTTGTGGCTAAACCTCTCACCAGTTTGGTGATATTACAAATATCAAAAATACCAAAATTAAGGTCATTCATGTTTTAGGCAGCAACCCCAGCTGACACCTGATTTGTGATCAAGGAAACAGGATTTAAAATAGAGCCCATACTTTCTGCCATAGTTTTTTACACCCCTCCACCATTTTGGTCGTTCAGTAGTTTCACCTTTCCCTCTATTTGCATATTCAACCAGCTAAGTGCAGGTCCTGTCATTTTATATTGCACCCCAAACCCAGCTGCTTCTTCCACTTTCCACATCCTCAAATCTTCATGGAAAGCTTCCTCTGCTCCTCCCAGAAGATATTTTAATAGCAGAAAATCGAATCGCAAAATTATTCCACACTTGGTTCCAAAGTGTGTTTAAGTATGGTATAAATTCACTTCCCAGTAAGCATAGAGGGCACCATCACTGATGTAAACTACACATGTTTAGACTCAGATTGATTTCTGAGATTGATTGGCAAAACAGAGAGATGCTTGTAAATAAGAAAATTCAACAAATGCTTCTTAATAAATAGTTAGGGGGAAAAAAATTTGCAGTTACCGGTCTGTTAACACTCTACAGAGTGATTGATTATGGACTTATGATAACGGTAGTTCATTTTAAGAGCTTCCACAGACATGTAAATCAGCTTTAATTAAAAAATGACATGAAAAATCACTTGTTGAAAAACGAGTTTGTGAATAAAATTCGCTGATAAATTACACGGTTGATTTAATTGGATAGAAAGCGCTCTGCCGCACTTAATTCAGCTCTATTTATTTTCTCATAAATGTATGCACTGAAAGCATTTTAAGGGTAACTCTGGTATGATTTAGGGAAAGAGAAGTCTCAGCCTGTGGCTCAGTAGTGGCAATCAGAGAATCTGGGCTGATTTACAGGACTTAAAGTGGTGCTGAGGAAGCACATCTCAAACACAGCAGCGTGTTCTGAAGGATTCTCATTTTAGCAATGGCAAAGAATTTCTACAAGGCAACTTTTCTGTTTAAACATTTGGGCTTTGGGAAGTCTGAAAACACCAAAAGGTGGTTTTGGTTGTTTGTTTGGGTTTTTTTTTTTCCCTTAATACTAATCCTACTTCTGTACTAAATGCAGGCACACCAGGGAGCAATCCCAGGCTCTCAGAGAAGCTCCTGGTGAATGGGTAGCTGAAAACCCTCTCAGTAAAGTAATTCTTCCTCCTGTTCCATCTAAGCCTCTCCTGGCACAGCTTTGAATGAGAAATTGTTACGTTTTCACTAAAAGAATCATAACTCTCTCAAGCACTTGACAGTCCCTGGCACGTAAGGCCAGATTAGCTTTTCTCCTGGAATCATTTTGAGAAGTAAATTGGAGGACACATGATACAGAGGCCTGTCTGATCACAAGTCTGATCACAGAAATCCTGGAATGAACCAAACTCAAGCTTCACTCCCAAAGGAGCTGATTTTTGCCTCTTTAGAATTAGAATCTGGGAATTAACCAGCATGGTCAGTCACAGATAATAGAAAGCAAGGAGCCAAGTTGGTTAACAGGGTAGACTTGTCCCTCGTTAGTACGGCAGACACTGGAGGGAATTTTTTCCCCAAAAAAGTAAATAAGACCATCAGGGACTGAGTGGCCTGTTGTAACAGGAAGGATTCTTGTTTTTTGAAATAAGTAGAATACCTATTTTCTGCGAGTCAATCCTCCTGGGATAACTGGCCATCTAGGACCTGTCATTTTGTCATCCATATATTTCATACTAAACACAAGTTTTCAGTTCGTTCCGTTCCGAGTCTGATACCCCAAAAATATTCCTGAGAAAGTATGCAGGCCAATGATGTGGGTAAATAAATCCTTACATGTTTGGGCAGCACTGTTTTTGTGCTTGATTTCTATTGCCATAGCAATTTGCAGTGGGATGGTTGGTACTGAAAAAACACTGGCTCAGGAGAGGAGCCACTACAGTAAACAGCAATAAAAGAGCTGCAGTGTCAGTACCTAAAAGCAAAAACACATCAGCACCTTGTATCAAAGTGCTCACGGCCTGACAGAGTTCAAGGAGTGTTTGGAAGATGCTCTCAGGCACAGGGTGGGATTGTCGGGGGGTCTGTGCAGGGCCAGGAGTTGGACTCGATGATCCTGATGGATCCCTTCCAACTCAGCTTATTCTGTGATTCTGTGATTCCTCCTTCTGCAACAAGCTTAGGGTCTTCCTTTAGGTTGTCCAGAGAAGCTGTGGCTGCCCCTGGATCCCTGGAAGTGCCCAAGGCTGGGCTTAATGGAGCTTGGAGCACCCTGGGATAGGGGAAGGTGTCCCTGACTATGGCAGGGGGTTGGAAGGATGCTCTTTCAAGTCCCTTGTAACTCAAACCATTCCAGGATTCTATGATTTATTTACTTGCTGTGGAAATATTTGCATCTGGGCTTTTATGATCAAAAAGCAGAAAAAGTGGTTTGGAGTTCAACTTCTGGAGGTAAATCCATGATTTGGAGTACAAAGAGGATAAAATCCTGATGATGTTTTTTTAGATTAGATCTACCCAGGTGGGGTTTAGTGAAAGGTGTCCCTGCCCATGGCAGAGGGTGGAAGGGGATGCTCTTCATGGTCTCTTCCAACCCAAACCTTTCTGTGATTCCTTTAACTTCCAGTGGAATATCCTGTTTATTTGTTTAACTGTTTGGTCTGGCTGAAGACAGCTAAGAAAGCTAAAACGTGAGCCAAGAAGGAGCAATTTCATTGATTTTCACTCCTCTTAAGGTGGACAGTAAGCTCCAGCTGCTCAGTTAGCACAGTGTGCCCGCCCATTGGATCCCAACTATTCTTCCAAGCTTCCATTTCCAGGAAATGGGGAGACTGGCACCTCCAGGAGGGGACTTATCCCACCGTTCCAAGATACAATTCTTGAACAGAGGGCACAAATCACTCACCAAATTCCACTTTCCTCATGCACTGGCAAAGCCACCTAGCTCAGCCACCCAGAATTTCAGCACCTTGTTCTAAGTCAGATGATTCCTGTTGCAGGAAGAAATCCACCCAGCTCCCTAAGTCACCTGATGAATTGTGATGTCCTCAGTCCACTGGATTCCCTTGGCAGGGAAAATGCAGCACTTGCACAGTTCTTACAAGATCTTGCCTTCAGTGTAGAAGCTCTTGGAATAAAAGCCCTCTTGATTTGAAGGCAGGTTGGTTTTGGGACAGATCTCGTGGACATGCAGAAAAGGCCATTATTATTTCTCCCAGCATGTCCATGAAAAAGGGATTCTGAAGTGATCAAACACAATAAAGTTATTAAAGTTATCACTGTTAAACCCACCTGGCTCCAGGATCCCTTTTATGTGCTGAAAGCAGTACTAAAGACAGTCAGAAATTTCACTGGGGGCTGATTTCATTGCAAGGGGAACAAAATGCCACATGTAGGGAGTGACTGGGACCCCTCACTTGCACATCAGGAAGGGGCAGAGAAGCCAAAACCCTGCTGTTCGATTTACAACAGCCATTCTGACATTTTAAAGCTGTGAGGAGAGTCAGAAAAATGCTTGAGCAGAGTGTAACAATGGCAAGAGACAGATTTCCTATAATTTTGTAGTTTACTATTTTGCTTTCCAATATACACCCTTATTCTAGAGTATCCTACTGTTTTGAGAGCCCAAAAATGCTGCCAGTCAAAATGAAAGAGGATAGAGGGGATCAAATTCAACCCAGGGTCAATACTGCTGGAACAAGCAGTTGTTTTGAATGACTAGAAGTGGAGAGAAAAATAGAAAAAAACCAAGAAGTCGGTTGGAAATTGAGCTCAGCTTGCTGATCAAGGGTTCATCAAGGTCTTTAAACTATTTTGTGGATCTCCTTACTCGTGTCCTCCCACTCGTCCTTCACTTCCTTTCCAAGCATCTCCTGTTCCCTGTGCTGCCTCTGGCTGGGCCAGAGTCTAAACTGGTTCTTCCTCAATGACCAGCTGAACTTCAGGGAGTGTATTTTTCAGGAGTTATCCAAACACTTCCAGCGAGGCTTTCGTTTTCAAGACCTGATTTAAATCAAGAAATCTTTGTTTTCGGTAGTGTTGATCATAAAATTAGGCAATTACTCTTGTAAATCTGTCAGGGCTCCAAGTAATTATCTAATTTAGAACAGTTAAAATAAAAAAAGGCAGGAAAATTCTGCTCTCTGGGGTGCGTTGCTTGGAGGAATTAAGCTGGGGGATAGGGATGTGCTGATGAAATCTATTCCACGGGGTGAGTTGGGTCAGCAGGCAGAAATGTCCATGAATATATGGCCAGTTTAAAATGAGTGCTCCTCTGGCTGCAGTCACCCTCCTTTCCTGTTCCACTTGCACCAAATCGGAAAGGAATTATTGCAAGGAATCAAATTCCTGCCTTCAGCTGTCCAGACAAAGGTTATGGGGAAGACAAAACCAGACTGAAAGGACAAGAGGACACAAACTGCACCAAGGGGAATTTGGGGAGGACATAAGCAAGAGCTTTTTTCAATGTGACACGGGTGCAGCACTGGGACAGGTGCCTGCGATGTCTGTGGAATCCCTGTCCTGGGGGATTTTCAGCACTCAGCTAATAAAATCCTCAGGCCACACGATCTGACTTGGAAGTGTATCCTGCTTGAAACCAAGGTTGGACCAGAGAGCTCCAGAGATCCCTTCCAACCTAAATGGCTTTGTAATTCTAACAAGCAGAGATACAACTCTAATTCTGTAATTCTGTAATTCTGTACTTCTTCCAACCTTGTGAAGCAGAGGCAGGGTTGACCCAAGCAAGTCCCTTCACCTTGTCAAGATGAAGCCACAGGAACAGGATGTCTCCTGCTGGGACTGTGGAAATCCTTCAGCATCTGAGATGAAGTTAACATTGAACCGGAACTTAGCAAAACCATGGGCGGAGCAGGTCCTCAGTGATGTTTTCATTGAATCACTGAATGGTCTGATTAAGGAGCATCTTGTTCCACCCCCTGCCATGGGCAGGGACACCTTCCACTATCCCAGGCTGCTCCAACCTGGCCTTGGACACTTCCAGGGATGGGGCAGCCACAGCTTCTCTGGGCATCCTGTGCCAGGGCCTCACCACCTTCACAGGGAACAATTTCATCCCAATATCTCTTCCTAATATTTCTTCTTATATCTTCCTATTATCTCTTCATAATATCCTCATCTAACCCTGCCCTCCTTCAGCTCAAGGCCATTCCCCCTTGCCCTGTCCCTACATGCCCCTGTGAAATTTTAGGCCTAAAGGTATCATGCTTTCAAATACCTGGAAAATAAGGAAAAACAACTACAAACATTTCAGAGCAACTTATACACACAACCACCCTTCTCCTTATTTCCCTGTTCCCAGTGCTCTGTCGCCCTGAGACAACAACTCCTGGGCTCGAATCTTGCTGCAAAAGCAGCATCTGACATCACTGAGAGCTTGTCTCTGACAGCAAAGCCTGCTGCTGCTGCAGAAAGCTGCCTCGTCTCCCCATCCATCCCAGCAGCCCCAGCCCTGTAGCTCCACACTGGCAGCCACACGAATTCCAAAGTGTCCCTATTTTTTCACAAAGCAGATGCACAGTTTCCCAGCCAGTTCTACTTGAGAGAGTTCCTATCCCTCCCTCCATCTGCTCCCCGGGCCTACACAGGCAACAAACTGTGCAACCTTGTAATGAGGAGCTTGGCTTGGTGCCTCTACCAAAGGAAAAAAAAAGAAAAAGAAGAAAAGAAAAGAAAAAAACGCTCCTCCACTTTAGCTAGTTTTAGTATCTATAATTAGCTCCCCTCAAAAAACATGAACATAAGACCGTAGATATTTTTGATAAAGCTTGAGTGATGATCCTAAAGAGAGCACAGGAATATCTTAGAGCCACAAATGCTTCAAAGCTCCTTTCTGGACGTTTGTAATTTATAACAAGCTTCTAATATGGAAGGCATGCCTTTGGTAGGAAGGGAAACAGCATGAGAAATGCTTGCTAGGGCTGCTGGAAGGGCAGGACACAATTTCCATTGGAATTTTACCTTTCCATTCCCCCCAGTGAAAAGTTATAACGTTTCTCCAGAAGAGCAAATTCCAATACCTTTGATGGCTGGGCAGACCTCAAGGTCTTCATTCAAATGAGATGAACATGTGAAGTAGGAACAGCCCTCAAGCAAAAGACATTTCAAACCCAAATTTTAAATACCTCTGAATTTTGAAAGAGATTCAAGGTTCAGAGACAGCCTGTTACAGGAGGGAAGAACAAAACTGACATTGGAGACAACACAAGTTTGATTTCATAGAAGGTGAATGTTCTCAACAGCCAAACATTTTAATTTTGTGGGTTAACTGTAAATCAGAGACTGTCTGAAGGGGAAAGATTTGGCCTTACTTCTTCTCCAGAATATAAATTAAAAATAATTTTTACTTTCCCTTGCAATTTCTCTGTACCTAATTTCAATTGAATGTTCCTGTTGCAATCAACCCCTGCTCCACTCCCCAATCCAGCGCCACTCCCGCGAACATTTTCACTGAACAATCCTGTGCCACAAACAAAACCTCCCCACACATCTGGCAGGGGGAAGCAGAGGCTCTAACAATTAGACATTATCATCAAACAACATCACGCTAATGAGAGCAGTTGTTCAAAAAAGGCAGAGCATTGTCAGAGGGGAATAAACACCCTGGGAAACAGAGCAATCACAAGAAGTGACACTCACGTTAGCAGCAACTGTGACCTTACAGCCCTGCTGGAGTAAATAGATATTTGCTCATGCATAAACATTAGGAGGAACACGTGCCTCAATAAATAAAGGATTAAACTTTGAGAACACCCACAAACAATAGGAGAAAACAAAGAGGCCACAGACACCTCTTTGGAAGCACGTGAGCAGTGTTGTTCTCCAGCCTCCTGCGCTCCTGGGAAGCCTCCGTCAGTGGCGGCTTCAGCTCCATGAGGATTTCTCCCAGTTAAAACGTGGGGAAAGTGACTGGGAAACATCCAAACCAGGCACCTCTTCTTGAGGCTCACCTGTGCAGCAGAACCTGCGTGACCCAGGCTGGTGCAGGAGAGACGGGGATGAGCTGTAAATTCTACTCCCACTCAAATCACGTGCCCTTCGTGGGCCTCATTGAACTCCTTCCATACTCAATTTCTCTAAATCTTTGTTTTTAAGGCACGGATTGAGGTTCTCAACACCAGGACTGTTGTTAAGGAGGGAGAATCCAATAGAAATGAGATCTTCTGGGTGTCATTAAGATTTTAGAGTAGTAGCAAAGCTTAGCCAGACCTTACAGTGCAGATTTTCTTGCACTTTCTTTTGAAATACCCACTATCATAGAAACATAGACTCACAGAATGGTTTGGGGTGGAAGGGACATTAAAAATTATCTAGTTCCAATTCCTCTGTCAAGGGCAGGGACATCTTCCACTAGACCAGACCTGGGTAGATCTAGTCTAAACCTCAGGTTTTTATCCTCTTGGTACTCCAAAACATGAATTTACCTCCAAAAGTTGAACTCCAAACCTTGCAGTAAGGTCTGGGTCAGTTAATCTAATTCTGAGTCAAACATATTTTAGAAGACCATGTGGGAACTTGCCATTCTCCAGGGGCTGGGGTGCAAATACAGAATAAAATTGCCTTGTTTTTGATGGCAGCAATGCTGAGGGCTGAAAAAATGGCCAAGACAGCAACCACAATACGTTTTTTCTTAATATATCTACATACACATGACCACATACACAAGGCCTGCACCCTTATGTCTGACTTCAGCCTTATTTCTCAATCCAAATATGAAATATTTTCAATTATTGTGTAGTTCTGCAGCTCTCAATAAACTGAATTTGTCACTCAGACTGTCTACCAAACCCAAACAAGTTTGTAAGCTACTGGAAATTATTCAAAGTACTGTGTAACAAAAGGCTGGGATTCCTGCAGGAGCCTGGGACAGAAAGACTTTAGCTTGGCTCTCAGCAAATATCCACGCATTCCTTTTTTTAGCAGAAGTACTCATAAGAAATTAGTTTGGAGATCTCAGGGGTGCATATTTGAGGCTCCAGAGAGGATCTGTACACACACAAGAATGTGATTCATGCCAGAGCTGCTCATCCAATCAAGGAACGGAAATGCTGCTACTGCTTGTGGTTCATTTACCCAAACGCTCCCAAATACCACAAAGGAAATTTAGAATAGTTGGGACCACTGCGACAGGGAAGATATTCCAAAAATGCATGATCAAAATTCTAATATTGCACTAAAACTCCCGTGTTGCTCTCAGAGTGGAATAAAAGGAAAAAGTTGTTTTAAGTGTGTTCCCAACACCTGGAACTGTTACTGTTAAGATTAAAAAAAACCACATTTGGATAAGCAGCAGATGAGGATCTGTAAAATCAGCATTTTGTTAATTCATTACTGAGAATATTGTTTAATTCCTGTATTAAATTACATTTCAACTTTAACTAGGCACAAATTTGCTATGACATGGAGTAAAAGGCAATATTCTGTTGAAAGCTTCTCTTTTATTTACAGTTAGGAGAACATGAGGAGGCTTAGCTCTCCAAACAAGCTTCTGGAAAAACGAAACCGTGAATCAGGAGCTCTCCCTAGTGTTTCAATATCAGACTGCAGTGAGGAGCTAAAAAATTCTTCATGTTTTACTCGGCATTTTCATAAATCATTTTAGCTGTCCACCTTGTCCATATGAAAGCCAAAAAATTCCTTGCCTAAGCTCTGATTTCTTTCTGTTAGTATTTAACAAACGCTTCCTCATGTGACTCTCCCATTTTACAACAAAATGAACATACTCCAGTGTTTAATGTGCATTTTGGTGTCAATTAGTATCAAATCAGTAACTTACAGTTTATTTTTCAGGCTCCAAGGACAGCAGCATTTATCATGGACAATCCTTAGAGAATTGTTAGTGAGGATTCTACTCTAAAACACAAGACAGAAGAAAGGAGGGGAAAAAGCAACAGCTAAAATTCTGAAGCATTTCATGTGGGATTTAAACGAAATTCTCAAATCATTCATGACCTGGTTTTTAGAAATGAGTCCATTTACATAAATACAGCCTGCATGCAGCTGTCTTTCTAATTTTTCTCCCTCTTCATGCCTTTTAAATTTTAATTCCCAGTAAAATAACATATTTTAGGCAGACAGGTCAATGCCAGGGCATGTAGGGTCTGGAAAAGGGGGAATGGTTTTAACCTGACATAGGGCAGGTTTAGTTTGGATATTAGGGAGAAATTCTTCCCTGTGAGGGTGGTGAGGCCCTGGCACAGGGTGCCCAGAGAAGCTGTAGCTGCCCCTGGATCCCTGGAAGTGTCCAAGGTGAGGTTGGACAGGGCTTGGAGCACCCTGGGATAGTGAAAGGTGTCCCTGCCCACAACAGAGGGTGGAATGAGATCATCTTTAAAGTTGCTTCCATTCCAGCCTAACCCAGCCCAACCCAACCCAATCCAACCC
>VZRR01003628.1:147656-198679 GCA_013398015.1 Oreocharis arfaki | reverse complement strand
ATGGCACAGGTGGAGAGACAAGAACAGCAAGCAAGTCTTCACTGCTACCTGGAAGCAGATCACAGGGAGGCGTGCTGAACTGGCAGCAAAGACCCAAGTCACTCACTCCTCCTATTTAAGCAAGAGGAAGAGATAAGAACGTTTTTTTCAGGAATGGGAGTTGAAAAAATGGTAAAACATTTAAAGGCCATAGGTCCCAACTAAACCTGAGTAACCTAAGTCCAGGCTCCCAGAACTTAAACACAGCCTTGCTCTCACGATTTCCAAAT
Organism: Oreocharis arfaki; assembly: GCA_013398015.1. Classification (NCBI taxonomy): domain Eukaryota; kingdom Metazoa; phylum Chordata; class Aves; order Passeriformes; family Paramythiidae; genus Oreocharis; species Oreocharis arfaki. The sequence goes on along the minus strand of VZRR01003628.1, from coordinate 198,410 downwards.
AAAACCTGTCACAGGTTGGAGAATATAATTTGTCTGTATCCTTTACTGATGAAGCCTTTACTCTGTTATCGAAAAAGTCCCTCTATGAGATCCACAGAATATCTTCTGGTAGGGTCACAAAACATGGTGGGGATGTTGCAAAGCCTGGACTTAGTCTCTGAGATCAGAAGAACACAAGGCTTTCTCTGCCGTAGAGTGGAACAGTGGTCATCCAGATTAGGCTATGATACAAGATCTGGGAAGCAGCTTAATTACAGATAGCATGTCCTCTAGGACATAGAGATCCATGACACCTGAACACTCCTCCAGTTTTCCTTTGTTTCATCCTCTATCTTACCATGTTCGCTTCTTGTCTGATTCAGGCCTTGCTCTTGGCTCACACTCTTTCTTGTGTAGGCTGCCCAACTCTGCGTTCTTCCCCTGAAACATGTTATCCCTCTTGTTGTGTGCTTTGCAATTTCACATAAAATGACGTTATGCCCATAAAACCCAACATCTTCAGATTGAAGAATTTATAGGTCTCTTATGAGGTGAGTGGCTTTCCTGTGTGATTTCCCTTTCCTCCTTTCTTTGGTGTCCTGTTTCCCATATCCATAAGGGCCATGCAGCTCTGAGGTTCAATCCCTCCCTACCTCCTACCCCAGACCTGCTATTGCCAAGTCTCCCTTCTGCTCACAATAGCCTTTGTTTTTCCAGAAGCCCTGTAATGTATACGTAGTTTGTGGCTTGCATATGCCCTACTGGCTCACATGCAAAAATTTTCAGAAGATGGATGCGTTCTTTGCAGTTCTTTGAGGTCATTATATTGGCAATCTGGATATCACTGAAAACCCATGAGAAGCACGAATTTATTGACTGAATGTAGAATTTTAGCTGTTAATCACTAGCAGATACGCAGGCTGTAATTTTTTGGAAGATTTGTAACTTGGCTCAATGGCTCAAATTTTCATATGGATGAATGAATCATTTTATCATTCTCATACAATGCCCTCCCTCACCTGTCAGACTTCTATTCCCTACTTTAAAGCATGGAAATCTTAGTCAAAGGAGTTGTCATCAGAATATGCAGTGCAAATTAAACTTCCCCACACACATCTGTCCTGGGTTGCAGTGTATTCTATTAGCATCTTTGTGAGCTGTTGAAACCAGGCGGGGCAGTGTTTCCTTGCCTCCTCTCTCTGGACTATCTTCTGTTAATGGGTCCATCCTTGCCTTGCCACATGACTCATAGATAATGGGATCTGGACTATCTCCTGTTAATGGGCCCACACCAATGCCTTGCCTTGTGACTCACCACTCCATTGTGAGATGCTCCGCCTGGGAGGAGGAACTGAGTGTTCCCACCTGGATATAATCAGAGGTTTTTCACGCACAAAGGTAGCCTTCTCCACTGGGCTCTTAGAGGGCAAGAAGCTACATCACTGGACCTTCAGGTGAAGACCAGACTCTTTTCCACAGGGCCACTGTTTCAACAGAACCATCGCACCCACCCTGCTCACCGGGAGCCACCAGCGCTGCTGCCGGCTGTGACCAGCACTGCTCCAGGAGGGGAAGCTGCCGGCTGTGACCAGCACTGCTCCAGGAGGGGAAGCTGCCTGGCAGCCGAGAAGGCTGCACTGGGTGACTGTGCTGTTATAACTGCCATAGTCATTGTTGTTTGTTTGTTTTGCTTTATATACATATATATATTAGTAAAGAACTGTTATTCTCATTTCTCACATCCTTGCCTGAAAGCCCCTTAATTTCAAAATTATAATAATCCGGAGGGAAGGGGGTTGCATCTTCCATTCCAAAGGAGGCTTCTGCCTTCCTTAGCAGATGCCTGTCTTTCAAACCAAGACAACATCCTTATCTCATTTGCAGAAATTATAGAGATACTGGCTAAAGCGGTTCAAAAAGTTTCAGCTTGATGCAGACACCTGACATAGTAAAAACAAAAATAATTTAAAAACTCAGACCAAATTAGAAAAGTTTAAACAAGTTATAGATGAGTGAAAGTAGGAATATCTGAAGGGATGTTTTAGGCAATTTACAATGCTACCAGCCTTGTCAATAAGGAGTAAGGTAGACTTCAAACAGCAGAACTCTCTTAGCAAAAGATCAGACCATTTTTCCTTTTACATTTCATAACCTTAGACAGTAAATCACCATTTCAGGGGAAAGATCTGTGTTCTTCCCCTAGTAGTATCAATTATTTTTCTTTAAGGAAAAAGAGTAAAAACCCAGACATTAGCTGATTCTAAATGAAACAGATTTAGCAAGAAAAGGAAAAAAAGAGGTTGGACTCATCTTAAAAACATCCAGAGGAAGATGATGGTGACTGGCTATACAATGAGGCTTCCATCTCCTTGAATCATTTTTTAATGTATTTTTCACTGGTGGAGTAGTTGTAAAATATTTGAGAGGGTAGTTGAATATCCTTAAGATTACTTCTTGCTTCAAGTTGATTGAAATCAGGTAACATACAGAGTTACTGGAAAGGAGAAAGCTGGTAGGAAATCTTGGTTGGGTTGGGAACAAAATGCTGAACAACTTGAGTTGGAAAATCCATATTCTTTTTCTTCTTTGGCACCAGATTCTCATCTGCCTAGAAAACTAAATTCTTTTGGTTCAATTTTGCCATTCAAGTATAATGTTAATCTCTAAGCTTTTGTAAACCACTGTTGAAAACTGCTGAAAAATGTAATCTTCTCATGTATTTACGATCCAATTTCTCATTTGTTTTGTCTTGTCTAACATATTCCAGTTCTCTTTATTCATCTCTAAGACATCTTTGGTTTAAGTAGATATGCCAACACCAGTGTTTAACTTCAGGTTTTGTGCATCTGAAAATGCCTGTTGTGTTGCTGTGGTATCTTTTTCGAGTAGAGATGGGACAAGTGCTAGGTAATATTTAAAGGAACATAAAACATATGGAACAACCTCTCTCAAGAAAAAGGACTAGGGAGAGGGAGAAGAAAATATTGACCACTGCTGTTGTGACCAGTACACCATGATCTGTACAACCACCATGTTGTGGCTCAGGACTTGAAATCAGAGGCAGTAGCTTAGTGTTTCTTGACTGATTCTCAACACCTTCGTTTTGTAACCACTTTTAATATCCATAGATGAACGAGGTGCACCACTGAACCCTGCTTGAGCAACAAGCAACCCGCTGAGCAGCATCTCTTCTGTTACTTTTGTCTCATGGGAAAAGCCTGGCTACATAATTCTGCATCCTATTTCTTGCTTGGTGGAAAGGCAGGTAGGTTACAGCTTGACCTGTTATCAGTGTGGGTGCTGCTGCAGTTCAGCAGACAAGATGATCCTTGGCAGAAGTTTTGACAATGTACTCTGGGATTTTCAGCATTTTGGGTCAGTCACTGATTCATTCCAGTTAATGTTTTCTATATTCTGTCCTGGAGCCTCTGAGCAGTGCAAGTCTTAAAAGACACCTGCCACCAGCCTGGCACTGAAGGCATGTGCCCACACATGAACTCGGAGCAGCACTCTGGTGCCAGCCATGGCAAATCGCACAGGACATGATGCTTCTCTGGAGTCATCACTGCTGACTGACCTACCTTTAGAAAATATTCCACCCTTACAGAAATTCATTATCTGCTATTTTTCCAAGGTGATGGTGTAAAGGCAGTTTGTATAAATCTATGTGCAGTGGAATTGAGCTAAGGCCTACGGGGAGGTCTAATGTGAGCAACTTAACAGATCTTTTACTGACCACTACTTCAAATATCTGTCATATTTTAAAGTAAGCCTTCTGGCACGTGATGGGGTGTTTAGCACAGCAGGACTGTGCACTTTACACCTTCTTGGAGGTGTGCTTTAGTCCAGTTTTTTATTCCAACCAGCTACAGCTCTTGATAAGCCTGTGTCTGCCTGTACTGAACAGCACCACCAGTCCCATCCTGCTGCTCTTGTGCTTGAGCACGTTTGTTCCTCTTACATTTACGAGTCCCAAGGGCCCGAGTAACTCTCTCTTCGTGATAGGAGAAGGCACGAATGCTTTATCTCGACTTGTCTCCCCAGAACTGCACTGTGTAAAACTCTTATCTTTCAATGGCACATACTCCCCAGTTTGCCAGTTCCAGAAGCAGATTGTGCTCCAGTATTTGTGCAGCAAACATGTCTCAGGCAGAATCCTCACACTGGTCTGCACTCCCTCTGGGTTTCTGGGTGTAGATAACAGTCTACAGCTTTGTTCCTTCCATGACCACAGGCATTTCAAGCTCTGCACAAATGTCACCCAGAGGCTCAAATCTCATAGTCCTTTTCGTAAAATGTATCGAGTGACCAGCACAACTAGCAATTGTTGTTTTCTTCCTCTTATTGGTACAAAGTTTAAGAAAGGGTGCCAACATTCAGATAAGTGGATTGGAAAGCTTTAAATGGTCATCTAGTTCCTAAAGTCATTACTTTCATACCTGACTGTAATGCCTAAGAAGTACATTTCTTGTTGCTGAGATTGTAATAACTGAACTTCTAATATTCATCACAGGACATTTCCTATGGTACAAACAGTGTTTCTCTGGAATTTCAGCAACTTCATTATGCTTAACAATAGGACTGATTTGGTACCTATTGAGTGCCTTACTTTCACGGGATAATGGGTGTCTTCAATGCAGAGTGAAGTTAGAGGAACAACAAACCTGTGGATTGCCCAGATTTTTTTAACCATTGAACTCAAGTACAAGTCCCAGTGAGTAATCGAGTGACCTGCTTAGCCACCCTCACTGGTAATTTGAGACACTGGCCTTGTTCTCAGTTCACCTGAATGCAGCTGTTCCAGTGTAACAAGAAAATACAGTGGCATCAGAGTGCCCAAGAAACAAGAGCAGAGTGTGAAACCTCAGAGAGACTCTCAGTGCTCTGTCTTCTGAATGCTTTCTTCCTATTCCACAGAAGATTGTGCAGTCTGGGTGCCTTTTTTTTATTTAAACTTCAGGTTTCTACATTAAAACCTCTCATGGTAGCATGACCAGTTCTTATGGCAGCAGCCAGAAATTGTCACAGCATTCCAGAGAGGTTGCTGTTGTCTGATCTTGCTGCAGTGTTGATATTAGTGACAGCTCTTGGAGCCATCCTAATCCATCACTCCTAATCCACAATAGAGCAACTCTGGCTTGCAAAGAAAAAACATACACCCCGTGATCCTCTTGATGTAGCTTAACGCCACACCCAGAATCTTCTGTATGTTTTTCTTGCCCTTCTGCCAGCAGTGATGTAGGAACTGTGGTAGCTGCAACTTGAAACAATTTTAAATGCAGAATCCTTTAAGCCTCTCCCTCTTCTGGAAATTAATATATATTGCTTCTCCTGCACAGATTTGAGATGGTGTTTATGAAGTCAAGATGATCTAGGCAGAGCAGGACCTGATTAATCTGATCCCTCTAACATGATCCCTTGGAGGCAGGGCATGTGGATACCATTTCTCAGCTAAAACAATAAAGCTGTTGGGAGTGTCTTGTGCTGTCACCCCCTTTTTACTTACGTAAGACAGCAATTTGTAACAGCTATAAACAAACAAATGTTTTAGCTCGTCATAGAGTCAATTTTTATTACTCCTTCTGAAAAGTGAAATAATATGCAGCCAGAAGAATTGACTTTGATGTACAGGACTGAGCATCAAACCGTAGCCTGAATTCTCATAGTCCTGTCATACAACGGGGAAAATTAGTGTCCCAATGAGAAATATGAAAAATTCTACAGCTAGAGCAATATGAGGAGCATTTTAGCACTGTCACAGACTGCAGTGGGAATTAACTGCTATTGATGTGACTTATGCCACAGGTGTATTTAACACAGTCAAGTTAAATCCTTGTTCTGTGAAGTCTGTCTGTCAATCTGGCTTCGATCCTCCTGTCAGCTGCTGTTGCTGAATGTGGGATGAACCGATCCTTATGTGCACTTGGAAGACAAGACTTGGGTTTAAATCTCATTATACTGGTAAAACAGGGATAGATGCCTTAGGAATGGAGCTACACAGGTATGAAACATGGTTAGGTCTCGCTAATTATCATACCACAAGTCTGCATGGATCCAGCTCTTCATAGATCATTCTGTCACACTATCACAAAAGGGGTGTTGTACTAGATTCAAAAAATATATAATAGCCTTACAACTCAGTAGAGAACAGCCCTGGTAATTGCAGGACTACTTAAAGGGCTGTGAATGGATGTACGGAGTGCAATATGAAAAGAAAGGTTAAGATGTAGTTTGAGATAGAGGATTAGATGCTTTGGACAGAATTTTGCTGTTTAGAAATCCTTAACAGAGCCCTTCACAACTATGTGTTTGAATCACCACAAAAAGCAGCTTTTACCTGACGTAGCTGGCATAGTATATCTACAACTGAGGGTACTGCTCCTGTTCATTAACATGGCACAGTTATTTAGTACTTCTAATTAATTCTAATTCTTAAAAACATTCAAATTTATTTATTTTAGTGCTACTCATTACTTCCTTAGCGACTGCAGAGATGTTAAATAATGCCTAGCAATTATTATGTTTTTAAGGATGATCTATTTTTCATATTTGTGGACTCTGCAGTGACCATTGGAGTGAGGAAAATATTAACTGTCAACTGGTTGGCAAAAGCTTTGACAAAATCAGCCATGCCTTACCAAAATTATACAGAAAATGGTAATGATCTGAATGAAGTAATGTAATTTAGAGGTTTTGGGTTTCAGGTTTAGGGGTTTTTTCATTGTTTCCTAATGAGAAAAGGGATTTTACGGGGTCACAGCCTCCATGATTGTGTTTCCTTTGCTATTTGAGCAGTGACTGGTGTCTGTGGCTACTCCATCTCTAGAAAATACCAGGGATGTTCTTTGCATTTCATAGGAAAATAGAGCTTGGAAAAATAACTGTTGCAAGGTTATTGTGATTTTTCTGATTGGTTGAAAATACAGTAATTATCAGTACTAAATCTGGGAAGGTATAATCTATTTTGGCATGGTGGAGATGCAGGTTGAAGTCTCTGAGCCTCATATCTTGATTTCTGTATTCCTGTTCATTGTGTATGTGTAGGCAATTAAGGTTTACTTAGAATCTCTTGCAATTTTTTCACTAAGAAGCAGCCACGAGTCATTTCAACTCATGTACAGGAGACACAGTTGCTAGTTGCTTATTAATGTTGATTTGTACTTTTAGCACAGTTCCTCAAAGAAGCAGCTCTGTCTAACATGTGTTTCCTATCTCCAACGACCAAACAGAATATACCTCTAAAACGCCTTTGCTGTGCATGCCAATTTATTTTTTTCTGTTTTGTTATTATGTGAGATGAATTCTTTAGCATAACTACCATGAATATACGAGGAATTGCACAATGTGCAAGTTACTAGCTGAAGTTACTCCATAACATGCGAGCACAGTAGCTCTGTAGCAGTAGAGGGGGCAATAGGAATTTTAAAATAACTTTTAGTGTAAGTTAAAAACCAACAAAAATAGTTCCCAATTTAAATATATCAATTTTCTTTTTAATCATAAAAAAGTTATCTTCTTCAAGAAGTAAAACAATGTTTTTAAGCCACAAGATCTAGAAATTACTCTTTATATTTCAAGAATTTTTGAAAGTGCAAGGTGCCTGGATGCAAGACTGAAATATTGTGTCAAGATAAAAGAAAGTAGCAAGCATTATTTAACTTCCACAGTAGAGTATCTGTACTTAAACAGGAGGTGGAAGAGAAATTTCATATAACTGAATATTTCCAGAAAGTCATTAAGTAAAACGTGCCATGAAAACATGGTAAACAGAAACAGCATGTTGACAAGGTGTTAATTCATCAGTGTGCTCCGTGAGCTCAAAGACAGAAAAAATTCTCCAAGCTTCGTAATGCCTTCCTGGTAGCTGGAGGTGGGGGAGGGAAACAAGGTTCATTTTAGATGTACTTGTGAAATAAAGGACAGTGTTATAATGTTATACTTCAGTACCTCTGCTGTGCAAGAAGCTAGTGTTCTTCAAGTTTCCCCTCGTCAGGCTGTGCCGTGAAGTTCATAAGTGTGACTATTGCAGCGTAGAATGGAGAAACTGGGGAGAGTTTCCTGCTGTGCCTTTTCTCTTGTCACTGACAAGTCTACAGAAAACACCTGGGCTTATCTCTGCCTTGTCCCTTTCCTAAGAAATAAATGTAATGCCTTGTAAAATTCTTCTACTGTCCACTTTTTCCCCCAGACTACATGGTCTTGATGGTGGTGAGATGTAAGGGAGAAGATCTGTTAAAATTTGTCATTAGAGATGAGATAGGAAAAGGTAACTGTGACGAGTCCGTCTTTGTGAAATCTCTTCCCATTTCCAACAGACTCCCACAGTTGGAAATATGAAGCTCCATCCGCATCAGCAGCATTCAGGTGTTAATAAAAATGATCAATAAAATGACAAAGAATCAGCCCTCAAAGGCACCCTCAGATGCCGCATTCTTCTTGTGATGCTGTAGACACATCCCTGCAAATTCCCTTGGCAAGTGCTGTATGTCACTGAGGCACATTTAGTGAAGCACTCGACCTGGTATGAAAATCATATTGAAATATCAGGATCCTAAAAGCTTCATAGCATCATCTGGAAGGCCTAAGGGTTATTTTATTATTTCTTAAGTGTCCCTGAGATGTTTAAGCTTTCTGACCTTCCTCTTGCGTCAGTGGCATTCTCTCCTTCATTTCTCGTGAAATATTCAGTAGCTTGCCTTCTAAAGCTTTCCACCTCTTAATCCTCTCATTGTCTCTCTTGATATCAACCTTAGCTGCTGATGTGACAGCTTTTTCTAACATATATGTGAACTAAATGGTTTGGATAAAAGCCAAGAAACATCTTGCCTCTTGGAGAATTGTAGTAAACAGATATTGCATTAAGACCTTGCTACTCAGAGCTAAAAAAAAAAAGCTTAGTAAACTACTGCCTGAACAACAACTCAATTCTACAAATCCTGTGAAGGACACACAGTACCCACCGTGCTTGGTCAGTCTCACTTTTTTAGAAGTGGTCAGCATCCCTGATCTTCCCACAGATTGGTAGTAATGGCTTTGAAGTTTAAATTACATTTCTTCCTTGGAGTGGCTTTATTTCATTCCTGCAGATGACTTGTTAAAGTGAAAGCTAAAGCTTTTTTGCCTTTTTGTTCTTTTAATGAAGGCTTTTATTCAGGAATCCCTCCCCACCTGGAAGAGCCAGCCACAGAGCTTTGTGGCACTTGCTGGCCTCAGTCAGTGGCTACCAGGTGCTGACAGTGCCATGCTACAGGGTGGTTTGATGTGCCAGACATCCATGTGCATCCCAGCTCCTCTGTCCTGTTATTGCCCCTGGACAAAGCTGGGCCAGTCCCTGTCTGTATAAGCAATGCCATCAATTCACTGAGGACAGGCCCAGGATGGTGCACTTGGAAAGAAGCCCAACCTGTCTTCACTGCTGCTTCCCTCCTCCTCAAAGGGGAGCAACCCAATCATCAGTATCAGGCTTTAAAGGAGGAAATAGCTCTCTTTCCCCCACTGTTTGCATCTCAGCAGGGAGTGAAAGGGGAAGGAGTTTGTTGTGATTACTCCTGTGTGGGAGAGGCCTTCAGCTCCATCTCTCCTTGCTAACACTCTTTTAGTGTTGACATCTACACAGTTCCTCAGAGGTGATGTTTTTCATAAGTCATAAAGGGATTTCTAAATAAAAATAAATTTAAATAATTCTGTGGATTGCTGAGAATTTTAAGACCTTTGAAGCCATGTACCAGCACTGGCTAACAGCTCCCTCAAGCGGCTGGTGTGGTCCTCAGGCACTTTGGGGACTGCGGTGAGGAAGGGACAATTCCTGGCATCCCGCTGGCTGGGGCACCTCAGTTTTGGGTTGGTGCTTTCAGATTCCTCAGGGGAGGCGTCTGTGGCATGGTGCCCATGTGCTTGCAGGAAGGGGAAACCTGCCCCTGCGTCAAGAATCCAATTGTGCAACAGGAAAGGAGGGGATAGATTAGGCAGCCCAAAAGCTGCCTCGAGACAGGTTGAATATGTTCTGGTTCTCTTCTCTGAGGATGTCACAAGGGAGTGCAGAGAACTTTCTTTCAAAGGACTATTCAATTAAACTCCTTTTTTTTGAGAACTTGTAAGTTAGAAGGATTCATTTTTCAACCTAAAGGTCCTGTCAGTGACTTTGTAGTGTTTATTTTCAGAGTAACCAGACTTGACATATTCACTGGTAAGAACAGTGAGCCCCTTCATAGGGGAAGTGACACTAATTGCCCCAGGGAAACATATGGAGAGTGTACTGGTCTGTGACCAGCTCTTCTGTTTAACACTCCTGCTGGCACTCTGTCTCAGGAGTTGAAAGCTCAGTTTCAGAAATGTCAGGTGATGACATTTTCATTTCCCTTTGAAAACTATCCCACAGTCATATGGATCTTGACTGTTAGAAAGCTTTTTTCTCCTTTTTTTCCTCTAAACTGTTTTTACGCCTCAAATAGAAGGCATGCAAAACTGCATGTTTTGCATTTGTGTGCGAAGCCTATTTCTTGTTATTATGGACACCAGTAAGCCTGTGAAAGTACTATTTCCAGGTGAGATGTTTTCCACTGACCTTTCTGCTCTTAGTCATTGGCAGAAAGGAATGTCAGCTCCACAGAGCTGAGCTTTCTTAAACATGTTCTGTCAGTTTTCTTGCTAGAAACTGGAATTGAGCTGATCTGATTCCCCTAACAGCATCAGTTTCTGACAATAAAGATCCAACCATTATTATTTTTATTATTATTGCTATTATTAATACACAGGAGACTTCTAAAGCAACTCCTTTTATAGTGCTGTGGTGTCTCAGAAGCCAGCCTTCGCTTGTGCTCCTCCCTTCTTACACCATGTGTGTCATTTCCTTTGCATGCTGCCAGGAGCATCAGATGTGGCCTTGAACAGAGGCCAGCATTTGTGTAGCTCTCATCAGGTTTGAAAGGGATGCCATGACAAGTTTTCTTTCTGCACAGCTTGGAACAAAACGAAATATGCCCATATGCAAAACACAACTGCAGTAAACAGCAAAAAATTGAACTAGAATAGCACACCAGAACACTTTATCAGCTCTCTTCTGTGGGCATAAAGGAAAACTTCTAATCAAAAGACCATTAATTTCCTGATTTTTTTTTTTATTTTTGCAGTGTCTAGAGATGAACTAAAAGCAGTAGATATCATGTGACCACAAGTAAGGTAGCTGCGTAAGTGCTAAGCTGCATAGGTAAATTTCTTTCTGCTGCTGAGAGGTAAATTTCTTTAAATTAATGGAATACCATAAACATAGAGAAATTTATTAAAAAAGGAAAAATATGTCTAGATCAATAAACACTTGTACATTATTTTTATTAGAAGAAAAAATTAATACGAGACTGGGGGATTGCTTTTTATTGTTTCTAAGATGACTGTGCATTTTTTTAAAAGAATGAAATGTCAGATTGATCTTTAGAGCAGCCTATGTGACTTGCTTTAAACAGCAGCACCACCACATGTCAGGAAGTGGCCAGAGGTCCAAAATACTATATTAACTCTTTACCCTATGATTAAGAAATAAAAAAACCATAACAGTATACTATAAGGAAAAAGATTCAGTAGTTTTTGTTAATTCTATAAAACCAGGATATTAGTCCCCATTTACAAGTCAGAATAACTTTCCAGCTAAATATCCTTCCTACAATTCTTCTTCCTTCTTTGCTCAGTGTTAAGTAATTGCTTATAATCTGGCTAAAATGCATAAGGTGGCAGAGAGTCCTTCCTGACTGCTGCACTGCCCTCTCTCCAGCATCCATATGTCATTGCTTGTTTGCTGCAGCTCCTGGTGTGTTGTCCTTTAGGTTTATCTGCGCATGTTGGGATCCCCTGGCAGAAGAGGCCAAGTAAAAATCTAGCCAAAACCCCCAGGTGTGTAAGAATTAAGTCTGGGACTCCCATATTCTCTTCGAGAGGTAGCCACAGTAAGAAATCAAAAGAGCACTTGAGAGTGCTTTTTGCTCTGAATTCTCCAACTCTCTCATGCTGTACAGTTAGTGCCATGGAAAGCTGACCTGCAGCAGTGCACTCAGGGGATCAAAAATAATTGTGGCATAAATGAATGTATATAACCTTTTGCTTTGAAGCTAATGAGGGGAGAAGCTTGCAAGCGATTCTCATTTACTTCCAGAAAAATATGTAGAACTTTATTGAAACATGATTTGAGCATTAATTAATGTGCTTTAATTGTTACCGAGGTGTGGCTGGCACCTAAATTCCAGTCCTTGTGTTGTGCTTAAATCAGGTAAATTGTAACCATTGAAGGTCAGTTATCTGGACAAGGCTAGATATGATCTAAATCCAAAACTTTAAAGGAAACTGCAATCAGCGCCATCTCTCTGTGAGAAGAGTCAACAAAAACTTGCATCACTGCATATTATAATTCTCTATGTGGTCCTGCACAGTTTCATAAAAATTCTTTATTACAAATGGCTGTCATGATGGTAACTTTCATTGGTTTGGAGGCTCTGAGGTAAAAATTTGAATAATTTTGCCATTATGTTTTGCAAGTACGCATGTGGATACCATTAAAGTGCTCTGGTATGACAGCACTCCCATTCACAGGTCACTCCTCTCTGGAAGAAGGTGCATGCTGTGGTAGTGGGGGGTCCTTAGCTGTCTTAAAATTGTTTTCTGGCTTTCTCTTGCTGTGTCTTTATTTATATGTCTCTTTCTAAGACAACATTTGCCCTTTTTCTAGTAGCCAAATAGAGTTGTAATCAAAAAAGTATCTTTGTCATTTGATATCTCTGTTGTTTTGTAGCACTGTCAAGTAGATAATGCAAAACCTGTCTCCCGGTATCTTTGACACAGCTTGCAAATAAGCTGTTCCTAAAATGGTGTTACCAGGTATTCTTGCAAGCCAGCTCTTTGTATTTAAGCTTTTGAAAGACATTGAGTATGTGGATTTTCCTGAGAAACCAAGCTCTTTGTTAGCTTCAGCAGGTATCAGTGCCTCCCAGAGCTCCTGAATCTGCATGTTCGTATTCCCCTTGCCATGGGACAGCAAACCAAGCCAGTCTCTGTGTGCTCACTCAGCTCTCTGATCTCAAGGATAAGAGGGCACTTGCTGTTAACAGTGTTTCTCCGTATGTTGGAGGTGGGAATATTGCCCTTACCTCTTGTGAATATGGAAGATCAATATATTCACACTCCTGAAGTATCCAGAGCATTGTGTCAAATATAATGCAAATATTGGCTAACTTGTAATTAGAGCTTAATATTTATGTTTTTATGTGAATACTGAGTGGATCCAGCCATTCGAATTTGGCCTCTTGTCTCTTAAATTCTTCTCTGCCTTCTGTCTGTGACTTGGTACAGGAAGGGTGCACGTGTTGGCTGTACTGAGTTTGCTGAGCAGGAGGAAAATGTGTTTCCCACCAAGCAGAACAGATAATAATATACACTTGAGTTCTGATAGCTGCTTTGTTTTGAAGTATCGTGAATGATAATACCACTAAGAAAATTACTTTCTGGTTTTGAACTTCAGTATTGCAAATACGATTTGAGGTATTATCTGATGAAAGCCTCATAGGCACAACTGAGTAAATGAAAAGCCTGTTGCATTTTAGATGAAGCAAATTATTTATTGTGGAAAGCTTTCTAAATGGGCTTGAGGCTCCAAAATTATTAGCTACAATTGTCTCTGATCTTAAAAAGTTGCTCATTTAGCGACAAATTCCAAAAAAATCAGGCAGAATGAAGTATATGACTGTGAGTAGTCAAAAACTAATGAGCTGTCTAACTCAGTGTTTAGATTACAGTTGTTGCTAATAACACAGCAGAAGCTCTGGAGTACTTATTTTCTGGTTATCTCTAAGGAATCTTTCGGAAATGTATTTTTTTTCTGATCATCCTGCTTCCCATTGTCTCACAGGTGTTCAGAAGAATGATGTCAACTGTTAATCATATTCTTGCTTTGTACGGATGGAGTTACTAACTGATCTAGGTAGGAAAAACAGACAACTTCCTTGGCACACAAATTCCACAGGGCAGCCTGGGATTAAAATGGTTGGCCCCTTCTCCAGAAACTTTGCTTATCCTTGAGTTATCAGGAACACAACAGCACTACTACTGCAAATTTAACCTTTACATGTTAGAGTAAGTGCAGATAGGTTTAGACCTTTTTAAAAATAGAGTAACATCTTGTTAACAAGCTTTTGAGAGTAATCAGATCTCTCCTAATTTTATTGCATGTGAATATTATTCTCTGAAAAAAAAGAGGCAATGACATAAATACTACCCTTAAATGTTTTCTCAGAAAGCAGATCTTAGTGAGGCAGTTTGATTTTCTTTAGTTGCCATGTAAGCAGTTTGGATAAAGCTTTCAGTTAACTATCTCTTCAATCTGATCAAACTTAACACTCATGGGTATTTAAGCGAGTGATGTTTCTAAATCAACAGTTTATATTGTTTTGTATAGTGCTCTCACTAATAACCCTTCTTGCTCAAAGGCTGGCTGACTGCTGTTTGAGGAGGGAAAAACAAGTGGATCTAACAGGTTGTGTCTGACCTCTGTGCAAAAGAAAAGAGAGAGAAAAGTAGTAGAGACACAGTAGTACAAAGTCTTACACTTTCACAGGAATTTTTTAATGTTTCTGGAAAAGACAAGAGAGAGCAGGTCTGTAGCCCTGTGAAAACTCCCGGGGAGCAGAAGTCTGACAAATAATTCAATCTCTCCATAGATGAGACTCAACATCCTCGCAGTTCATGTGCTGATGTGTGTAAATGCCTGTGAATAAGTAGTGGCCACCAACAACAGCTGTTGGATATTTTCTCATACAGTCAAGGCCTCAAGTAAGAAACCGAAGAAATCTTCAGCATGTGCTCTCCATCTGTAAACGCAGATTTGCATCTGCTGAGGGGAGATGTAAGCCCAGCATAACAATAAAAAAAAAGGGCAAACATCTTCATGCTGTTAAAAAAAAAAAAAAAAAAAAACCTTAAAAAATGTTTCAGGTGTGTTAGGGGAAAAAATAATAAGCCAGAAACCCCAAAATAAACATCATACTTCTGTAAAACGGTTACCAAGGGTAGGAAACTGTGGCTGCAGAAGAACAATTTCTTTTTAGATGTTCCTTTTCTGCCTTGTTTGGTGCCACATGTTGCAATACATCAAAGCATGGACTTAAATTTCAGATGTGCTTTTTATGTGTTTTTGTGTTGCCTTTGGCAACTTTCCCACTCCAAAGATTTAACTCAGTAACAAGGTTGTTGATATATTCTAATGAGAAAGGACTGTGGATAGCAGCAAGTGTGATCTGCGTTGTTCCATAAAATTTTGTTTTATCAATATTTGTAATAACAGTTCATTATGACAGCACTGAGAACCAAAAAAGATAAGAAATGTTGTATGGGTTCCATTTGTGGATGATCTTGTCCTGGAAGCATGCTGTAGTCTTCTTCCTTGTGGGGTTTTTTTTTTTTTTTTAATTGTTTCAGTTTTGTTTGGTTTGGCATTTTTTTTGTAAAGGAAAAAGGTTTCCTTTGTTGGAAAAGTAAATTATCTCTCTTTCAGCTGTTTGTTTAGTCATTTCTCCTTGAGGTAATGAAGTAGTACAGCTGCTTCAAGCATTCCAGATCTCCTTATCTTAAGCAATGTTTTACAGATTTTGATCATTTGGCAGTGAAGGCCAAATAGCAGTTGGAGTATATAAAAAATTTTAGAAGAGCTTTCCAAGACAGCACCCATGTGAGAAGGACAGTGCTGTCAGCTGGCCTCTAGTCATTCACTTGATTTCTTATTGGCAGTCATTCAATGACTGTGTGATAGAGAATGGATCTGAACCCAATTCTTTAGGCTGCAAGGTTACAATAACAAAGTAGTTCAGGCATTCCACCATAGGTTTGTAGCTGATATCCATAGGTTGGTATCTGGGTGATCAGCCAATTTTGCTACCTTTTTCAGAGGTAGTCCTTGAAAAGATCTCCACAGAAACAGTAGTTGGCTACGTATATTTCAGAACTATTAATCACATGTCTTGAAAATGAAATGAAAACTGTTAGCAGATTTCTCTATGTTTTTATTTTCTTGAACAAAAACTCATTACGCATGCCACTTTTCTCATCTTTCCTTTTTTGAAAATATCTTGAGAATAATTCTTTCATTTGTGATTTCTCAAAGAAATAAAAAGTTCAAGAGTAAGAATATTTCTTTCCTATTATCAAACCAGTGCATGGAGTATACTTTTAATTATTTTAAATAGTCCTAATGCTTTTAGGGTGACTGAGTGCCAAAGAACCAATCACAGATTATGTTTCTTCATGTTGTGGAGGTGCCACTCATTTTTAAATAACCTTTTAAATACTGAGGCTGAATTGATGCAATGGTTTGGTGCCTTCTGTGGTGTAAACAGTAAGTACACAAAGCTCCCATTTTAATGGTGATAACCTTACAATGATCTTAAAATATCATTTATGTGCAGCCATTTTAATGTGCAGTAACAGTGAAGTATCATTTATGATGCCGTGTAGTTGTTGCTTTTTATACTATTCAGTTCCTTAATTTTCTCTTTGGCCAGGTTTACCATTGTTAAAATACTTCCAGCAAAAGCCTTGCTAAGTGACTCAGGCTACTACAACAGAAGTCAGCCAGACCTACTACATTTTGAGAATTCATGTAGATGCTATGTAGAAATTTAGGGGGGTTTTTTGTCCTTCACTTGCCTTTGGGGCTGTGCTTTTTTTAATGTTTTACATAGGACGCAAGAACCTTTGTTTTCAGCTTGTGCCTTACACAAGTGATAGAAATTCTTGGGTCTTCTCCTCTACCTCTACAGTTCTGATTTTACAAACACTTCCAATCCTCCATGATTTCTCTCAATTTCTTCTCTCATTGCCTTGGTCTGAATCAGCACAGGGTGTTATCCTTGCCGCGGTGTTCCAGGCATCTAAAAGAGGCAAGCTTTGGAAAAAGAGATTGAAGTGCATCCTTCCCGCCCCCCAGCTCTACTTCTGCAGCAGTAAACGTGTATTTACGCCACTAGTGGCTTTCCTAGCAGGACTGGGACCTAAAACTATGAGCTTTACTTCCTCAGTTTTGTCTGAACAGAAGCAGACCTTAGAAAATAACAGCCTTCTTTGCGTGCTATTTTTCTCTAGGAACTTTTATTTCTTTTATTGCTTAAACTTTGGGGCAATGGAGAGCCCAGCTATATACAGAAACACTTTGAATGCTGAGCTTCTGGGCAGGTGGCATGGCTTCATTGGGCTACTGTGATCATTTCTGCAGCAGACACAGCAGGAGCATGGCCTGTTATTACAGCAGGCTAATAACACCTCTGGAGGTGAAAAATAGCATGGAAATGATGCTACTTTTTAAAATAAAAATTAATATGGAGGCTTGGTTTTGAACATGAAATTAAGTATGGAGGCAGTAACAAGGCTTTGTTGTAGAAATTAAATGAGACAGCATAATGGCAATACTCAGTCACTTTTCAGTGAAGCTGGATGAACACTGGAGAAAATGTTTTAAATAAATAAATAAATAAATCTATTGCCTGTGTAAGCTAAGAATTCTTGACAAGAGCTACCTAGAGGATAAAAAGAAAGACAAGTTCAGCTCTTAAAAAGGAGGGAGCCACGCTGGAAATAGGGAATGCTTTATTTAGTGATTAATCTTTGTATTTATTTTGGGAGTTCTTTTGTGTCTTCAGACCCATAAGAAAGAAGTTTCAGATAGATTTTGTAAAGTACCATCATCCAGTGATGCTTTTAGAAGAAAGTTCAAAATTGCTGGGTATTTTTTTCTTTAGAGATCATGTCAGATATGACAATAAATCCTGATTCTCAATTCTTAGAAGGAATTTCTTAGAAATGTTGAGCCTAGAGGTAGCAGAAATAGACTAAACAGAAAGGCTGTACCTGGTGACCAAGGGAAGCTGTGAAAAAATAAAAAGAATTGATGTTGTGAAAGACAAATCTGTGGGAAAGCTGTGGCAGCTGCTGGTGTTCCCTGTGCAGTCTCCATGCTAATCTCCCGTGCTTGTCGGCAGGTTTCAGCAGAGAGCACCAGTGGGCACAAAGACAGGGAGAAAAGGGAGGCTGAATCTTTCTTTGGTCCTGGAGCAGAGCACCCTGAAAATGGGAGAAGAGCTCCCCAAAGACACACTCAGTGGGTAGGAAACACAACCTTGTCCTTTGTAATGAGACTCTCAAAGCATTTGGGCAAGAACTGTGACCAGGAAAGGGCTAACAAAGCAACACAAGCAGGGCAGAGGAGCAAGTCTGCCCCTGTCTCTCCCAGCAACTCATGCTTGTTTCCAACTTGTTCACACGGGACAGCAGTTCCTGCTCCCTGGTTTACAGGAGCAGAGCAACTCTGCAGGACAGCTATGCCTTGGACCTGCCCATCTATCATTAAATCCCTCAAACTGGTAAATTTTCATCCTGCATAGCCCCAGTATTCCCTTATAGATCTTGTTTCTAGCCAAGTATATTGTTTATTTCTGTTAGATTCAACTCTAGTGAAAATGCTCAACTGAAGCTTCCTTGCAAGGATCTGAGAAACTTACTGCAAGGAAAATTTACAAAAACCTCTAATTTTCCACAAAGCACTTGCAGGTCACCTAGGACACTTCAGTCTAAGAACTCTGTGATGATTGTGTCTTCTTCACTTATTATGCACTTCATATTTGCTATATAATAGAGTTTTCACTTTGTGATCTGCAAATAAACTCATTTACATGTTAAATATTTCAGCCTTCCAGGATGACAGTCACTGGAAGACCAGGTAGCTATTATTGTGTTTTGACCCGCAGATGAGAACATTTCTTCACGCTGAGAAGGCAGTTGCAAATCATTTGCCTTCTTTTTTTTTTCCTCTAGACTCAGGTGAGTAGATTCGCATTATTGTTGCACTCTTGGATATTTTAATTTTCAAACCAATGCGCTTGAAAGCTTAAATAACCTTTTTTGTCATGGTGGGAATTGACTTAGATGGTGGGGTGACTTATAATTTAAGTGAAGTTCTAATCACATTGGCAGACAAGTCTGTTTAAGCGTAACCGTCTGTGACAAAAAAAAGCTTGGCAGTCACTGCAACCTAAGGTGGCAAACATGGTACAAAATACCACCTTAAGATGGCCTTTTTTTCCCCCCTTGTCTCCAAAGTGTATCAAAGTTGCCACATAAGATTATAGGTCCCTTATGCAGATCTTTTAAAAGGGACCCTTAATCTTTTAACACGTCATTTACGCAGAATTGCTCCTAAGGTAAATCTTTCTATGCCTAATTAGTGGGCAGATTCCCACTCCTGCTGGGACCTGATTCAGCTCTCTCAGATATCAGCATAGAGAGACTCTAAGTGTACAAGCTGAAGCAATCCATTATTTAGCAGCTAAGTTGTTAATACAGGTCGTTACTGGAAAGACTGATCATGGGCCCTGTCAGTCTGTACCACAGGTGATAATACGTAAAATGTTGCTAAGTCTTGTAGAGGAGGTCTGAGTAAAGGGACTGTGCTAAAGCTTCTGCTGATACTCCCTTTGTGTGAAACGCAGCTCATCCAAAAGAAGATATTAGAATTTCAAAACCTAGGCAAATGACACAGTATGGTCCTGGGTTTTCTGGGTGTTTAGCCTATGTCAGATAGATTCAGGTCTAACATACATAGAAGCTGGTGGCACAGCTTCTGTAACAGCTTTGAGTAAGTCCTTAGGAAGACTTGCTTCCAGTCCTCTTTGTTTGTGATGTAAAATTACAAGTGTTGTGTTGTTTTGGTTTTTCACTGCATGCCTTATTCGCATTAGCAGTGAAGGACTTTTTCATAAGTTGTAAGATAAACAATACTTATGTTTTTGTAACTAATCTTTTCTATGTTGCACTTTCAGAATTGTTTTGCATTCTTTTTCTAGAGGTGGAGGAAGGTGATAGACTAAATTTATATCTTATTAATTTGGAGAGGCTTAACTTCTTCATTTAATTGTTGATTGTCTGTACATATGTATATAAGTGTGAAAATAAACAAAAAGCCAGGCTTTTGCCCGTTGACCTGAAACCTTAGCGTGTAAATGAAACCTGCGTCCGTACCTGATTGTTAGTGTCGATCCGCGACAGTGTTGGTGTGCTGTTCCCTGTGCGATGTATGAACAGACTCGATCTTTATTTTGATCTGGTCATTCGTTTCTATCAGGATTAGGTTTACTGCTGTTTAGATGCACATTTTCTTTCATCCTTTGTAGCTGTGGAGTCCAGGAGTAAATTTTTCAGAGTGTTCACCTTGACCTTATTTCTGTCTTTTTGAGGTAATGGTGTTTGGCCAGGGCTCTTTCCCTGCCTGCTGCTTGTAATCTTCCTGTTTGCTGCGGGATGAGGTCCAGATTGTACCTGTCATATACACAGCTGGATTTCATAAATGATTCACACCTATTTTCAAACACGTGCACTTTTCATAAAAGTCCTTGTAGTAGGTGTTTTATAAACACAGCAAGCCAATGAGTCCAACAATATAAATTGGAAAAAACCACAGGTCTGCAATTTTTTTTGGATTATGACCTTGCCAGTCCTTAAAACCAGATTTCAATCACAAAACCTGCCTTTCCAGCTCAGACTTCTGAAACTGGATCACAAACTCGTGGCTCTCCTCTTTCGTGTCTCATGTTTTCCCAGTGGATTTACTGTCACAAGTAATTCTTGCTCTGAGCCTTTATCTTTGTACCCCGCTGAGCTTGACGAAGGGCTCTTTTAAGGAATTCTCTTGCTTGAGATATATATATTTAAATATTTGGGTTCATGATAATGACTTTCTATCTAGCAGTGTTAGCATTTATCCTACTTCTTTTTCTAATTGTGATAACTGCTTATTTATAATAACTGCTAAAGAATAATAAAGTAACTGTTCCTGCTAGGCAAAGTTTTCCAATCTGAGTTGTAAACAATTTGTACAGTTGCTACTATTTTTGGGGTAAATTCACAACTTAACTAAGTATTTGTGTGAATATTGTAAATACTTAAGCTGCAAATAGATATCTAAAGTTGGCTGCTGAGCCCAGTAGAAAGCAGCACACATAAAACTTGAAAGGTACACTTCGTAGGGGGAATGATATCAATGTGTGGGAGACATTTTGGAAAATGCTGAGCACAAACTTTTAGGGATAAAGAGGTATGTTAAAGACTGCTGGCTTGAAGAAAGTGAATGTTCAAGAACTGTGGTATTAACATAGTGAAATCTTTAGCTCCTGCCCTGAGGAGTTGCTTTTCATTGCTTGAAGCCTCAAGGTAGCTGCCTGTTAAGTAATGTCAAAAAATGAGTAGCTGCAGTTTTCCTACTTTGAATTGGAAAGCACTCTGGTTCAGAAAGGATTGCAGGAACCTATGTCTTTCAGTTTCTTCAGCATACAGCAAGTTAACTGGTGTCTTCTAGATGACCTCCGAAATTCACTTGTAATTCTTCAGCAGGCTGGAGCCCCTGCTGCAATGCTACCACAGCTCATGTCATGTTGAGATCTGAGTCTCCTGGAACAATAATCATACAGAGCCACCCTCGCTGCAGATGCTAGGTAAATATTAAAATACTTTTGGAAGGACCAAAAAAACATTCCTTCTGAAAATAAACTGACTATTCTTCTGTTCTAAATATGTGGAATAGTGACGATATTCACTTTTCCCATCATTTACGGAGTCGTATCGGCTTTTAGGGTAGTATTTCATTTGCATGTTCCTTCTTTGTTCAATCAGTTTTTAAATATTAAGCCCATTATCTTGGTTCTCAGTTATATTTAATGGACTTTTCTGTGATTTGTTCTATTTTAAGTACCTATTGCCAGTTCTCTTTTTTAATGTATCATATTTGATTTTCCCCTTTTTGCTTCATTTTACTATGAAATCAGAATCTTTTCAGATCTTATAATGTGCTGCTACATTCTTACATTTGTTACAAATTGAGAAAGTGATATTAGAATTAAATTAGGTCTAATCAACTCCGTATATTGCCTCTCTCACCTACGAGTTTAGAGCTCTGTTCAGTTGGTCTTTACCTGCTCCTTTTTTTCCTCCTATTTCAAAATCTTTTTATTTAGTCAGGAGAGGCAGCTGTGAGGCAAAAAATATCAATCCAACAGATTCCTGATTGCCTTTAATTCATAAATTGTTTCTGTAACTTGCTCAGTAGTGGAAATGTCACAAAGAGTCATGTTTGTTGTTCATGTCGGCTAAATCTGGTCTGGTCTCCACATTCTTCAGCTCCTCCACAAAACTTGTTGGTTCAGAAGAGTCTGTGCTGAATGCTGTCATTACTGTTCAACAACCTGAATACCGAGGTTTGAGTTCCTGGCTTTTATATCTCTTTTTCTTCATTCACTGAGTCCATAAGAATCAAAGATGAAAAAGGGGCAGCTCATGGTACAAATATCCAATTTATAAGTCTTGTTTCTCTGTGTCCATAGAAATTGCCATCTCCATCCATTCTTGGCTATTTCAGGACTGGCTTCCTTTGAGCTACGTTCCTCCCACGCCTGACGTTCCTGCTGGCTTGGGATCCAAGTCTGCACTTCAGACTGTGTTTGTCAAGAAAATTCCTTCACACAGACAAGTGGCAAGCAAAACACACTATATGCAGGACCAAGATGCTCACAATTGTGTCTACCTTTCAAGGAGTCTGACTCCACATTCCCTACCCACTGATGTAAATGTTTTCTTTTTGGCTATCATCTCTCCAGCACTTAAGTTGTTTAATTACAGCATGAAAACATTAGGCATATGTTCAATTTCCAGTTACTATCAGTGTCATTTCTTGTTTGGTTTATGCTCCACAAAGGTTCGTTTTTTAAAAAAAATATCATTTTGTTTTGACATTCCAGGTTCCGCATGTTTTGTGCTGTGCTGTTGCCAGTGCTCTGTGGGTGTTTGGACTCTGGTAATCCTCTGGACTAAATGAATGCCTCATCATTTACCTATTATACCTCACATGTTCTTGAACACTGCATTGCTTCAGGTCCAACATTTAAATCTGCCTGCTTTCAGAGTCAGAGAGAGTAATTTTGACTAATTGTAGAAATCTTTCAGGAAGCATGAAACATTTATGCTATTCATACTCCTGTTCTGCTGTGCTGCCCATCCCTTTGTGCTTTTCTTAGTAAGTGATAAATACTACATATTGATTAAGAACTTCTGCTTCTACATCTTTCACTTATTTCTCCCCTGTCAATGTGGTCTCAAGGTGTAGGAAATACTGGTCTGAACTCCTGTTGTCTTAAAGGTTTCTGCAATAACCAGAATTTCTGTCTCTGAGCCACTTCATGAATCCACAAGGCTCATACACATATATAAAGACCAGCACTCATTGAAATAGCCTGTTTAACTCGTGCTTACTGTCCTTAGATTAAAGATATTAATCTTTTGCTAAAAGTGTAGCTACATTATCATATTTCTTTAAAAAGTTAATTTTTTTTTAACCTCCCTGGTATTCCTCTAGTTCAAAGTGGACTTCACATTGGCCAATCTTTTCTTTAGTGCTTGTCATACATGAAAAATGTACACCAAAAGGGTGAGCAAATGCTTGTTCACTTCATGGTCCTTGAATAAACAGAGTATCTTCATCAAAAACACCAGAGTAGCAGCATCCTTCTGAAGAGACAAATATTGATTTTCATGCTAGCCAATCACTATAAGAAAAGGCAGGAATGAGATCTTTAAAATTCCTGGGAGCTTCGAAAACAAGCTGCTGCTTCAAACAGAGTTGATTGACTTCCTCAACTTCAGTGTGGCTTACCGTACCTGATACTATCTGATCTTGAGCAGGAGCACAAGTGCTGATCGGACAGCTGTGCCAGATTTGTTCCAGGGTCTACACAGACCCTCAGTTGCTCCAGTTCATTACCCTGACTAATTATACCCTTCCAATCATTTCCTCTTGCTTCAGTAGGTGGAGCTGTAAGACATTCAGATTTTCCCTTGCCCAAGATGTGCCATTGCTGGGTGCCCTGACAAGCACAGCTTTCGCTTCCCAGCACTGCACATATTTATCCCTTCTATACAAGCTGGCATTTTGCATCATATTGAAATGGCACATAAAAAGGAAATTCAAGTTCTGCACTCATTCTGCTAGTTGGGAAAAGCAATCAGTCTCTGTTTTTAATATGCAGTCATCAGCTCCTGGATGGCTGTTTTCTACTGTTCAAAAGAACACAAAACATGTGTAGGCTCAATTTTTATATTTTGGGCTTTGGGGAAAAATAATCTCTAACACAGTACATTTTTCTTATTTTGCTAGTTACTGGTTTGAAACAGACTCTTTGGAACAACTGAGAATCCATGAAATCATCTCATTAATTTTTTTTTCAATTTGAGGAACATATCAAATCCACTGACAATTGTTAGTTATGTTGCCAATGAAAGCTTTTTAAACAAAAAGACACTATTAAATAAGTGGACATTTCTGATAATGTTTGCAAAATTGTTCTTAAAAATTCAGTTCTAGTGAAAAAAAGAAGAGGCTGGTAATGAGACTAATTCACTCTTCGAATGTTACAGCATCATTTGAACATTGTCACATCATCTCAAATCATTCTTAATTCTAAAAACTCTTTTCCATTTCAATTTTCCCTGGAAAGCTTTCTGCAAAAGCAATGAGACTATCCAAATTAATTTTAAAGATCACAAAATTGCTACTTCCTTTTAGAGGAAGAGCTGTCTTTTATAGATCTCCTGTATGCAAAATTATCTTAATGGTATCTTCTTTCATCTTAGTGTTCTCCCTTGAGCAGTTTGAGTGCTTTCTAGTTCTCTTTGGCTGCAGCTCAGTATTCCAAGCAGGCATCAGAAACATTACAGATTTTGGCTTCTCTCCTTTGAGTTCCATCAGCTTCTCTGATGGGGGCTGGCTGTTCCACCTTTTCTCAGTGCGCCATATAACCCAAGAGTTCCTAACATTTTTCTGTACATTTTATTTTTCTAAGGTCCATGACTTTTTCTGCTGCTTCACTACCCTGCCCATGCACTCCCCCATCCCTCGATGCACAGCGAGGTTGCCGCAGTGAGTGTCTCCAGCCCTGGCCCTTCATCCTTGTCCTGTCTCTTGGGCACACTGTGCTTCCCAGGGGTGGGAGGAATTTAAGGGGGTGGGTCAGAGGGATGGAGAGAGGAGGATTCATTTGCAGGTTTGGTGTCTCTCTTGGCTAGCCTGTGTTGCCTCCTCCAGAGTTCATACACCCAGCAGAGCTCAGCAGCTTGTGCCCTGCTCAGCAGTTTGCCCTATACATTGACATGTCTTGACTAAAGTGTGCATCCCCTAGGAACCTCTAGTACAAACAAGGACCAGAAAAGAGCCAGTCTTTCATAAAGTACCTGCTTTTTCTTGTTAGCTCTTGTGCAAGCTTTTTTGTGATCTCTAACAGCAACTGTACCTTCATTTTCAGCTTGAAATAGAGCTGTCCCATTTGGAAAATGTAATTATCGACACTGGTGTTATCCAAGACACTTTATTTGTCTAATCAGCTGAGTTGTCAGGTTGAGTTAGCAACTCCATTTGTATGAATCACAGAGGAGCTTGTGGCCCTGGTGTATTTGTTTATGATATTTATTAGGTACGTGTGCTGGGTAGTTTGGATGCAGACATTACGATTCCTTTGCCACAGTCCAATGCAATTCATCATACACAAATGTTTCTGAAAATCCTTTTGAAAATAGTACTGCAGAGATGAGAAGAAACTTGTGGATTCTACATTGGAGTTGGGTGGCAGACCACATTTTGAGGAACTTTTTTAACTAGCAGGTGCTGTGCTTTGTAGAGCCACGTGTTATTGCTTTGTCAGAAGGTAAATTAGTCAAAACTGTGGTAATCCATTACATAGGCCTTAATGTATTAAGAAACACTGTATATGCTTGTAACTGTCTTGAGGGGTCTGTAAAATCCATCCTTTGAAGAAAAGGTTCTAAAGATTTGCTGTACTACTTCATCGCATGTATCTCTTCACCTCAATCATCAGTAAAAAGGCTGTGAATGAAGTTAAAAAGCAGAAACAGCTGAAGACTGATGTGCAATATCAACCTGCTGGCACTGTTTTGCTGCACTATCTGCACTCTCATGTTGCTGTTTAATACATGTTTGTGGTTTACTCAGGCAAGCTAAGCTTCATTGACATAAAAACTCAGTAACATTTTCTTGTGAATCTTCCCACTTTGTTCATAGATCTTCTCTGTACTTCCAGACTGTTTAAAAACATCATCAATAGTGATGAGCAAGCACTATTTAGGGATACCTTATTTTAAAGAAGTCTTGCTTAGCAAGCAAGACTGTAGTGATTGCTCTTGGAACTGGTAAGTGCAAGAGGAGGGGAGAGAGAGTGGTTCAGTGTAAAGTATAAACAGCAAAATGAAAATTTACTAAATATATCAGTTTACTAATGCATAGAGTTCTTCTGTATATTTTCCATTAAAAAAAGTAAAAGCAAACTTTTCATTTTGATCAACTGATTTCTCCATGGCAATGGACCTGAATTTTAATAGCCGCAGTGAACAACTGCTTTTTCTGTGGAAGAACATTTATTTTCTACTCTCTTTCCCCATCCCTTTTCTCATCCTTTAAAAAAAAATCAGACAAAAAACCCCAACAGACCAAAACCATAATAAAACCCAAAAGTACCTCTCTTTGAAATGTGTGTGTCTACATATACCTATATATATATGTATGTGCACGTGTATGAATTACATATAAGAAACATGTTATTACTTCATGATTATAGTAAAGAATTGATATTCCAAGTTTCTTAGAAGAAAGAATTGGAAAGCAATAATTCTCAAGAAACGAAAACTCATTTTAGTCAATCCCCCACCATCTGGAAGTCATGAAGTCCTGTCTCTTGGGAGGCAGCCATCTTTTCATCTGTACATACCCAAGTCTGCCATCCCAATCCCCTGCACTTCCCTCTTACTTTTTTCCAAAATATTCAGCAGTCAGCATGCTCCTAAGGAATACTTTGAGTTTATTGAACAGGTGTTTCCTGACTGTTGCAGGTTGCATTATTTGCTACTCTTCCTGCATCTCTAGGTCTGCAACCAAACTGCACTTTCTCACTCAAACTGGAGTTATCGTGAGATATCTTGAAACAGGAATGGGGGAATACAGCACTCAGAAACCTCCATCTAACTGTTTGTCTTGGTTTGAAAGACAGGCGTCTGCTTAAGTGAGGCGGAAACTCTCTTTGAAATGGGAAATGCAGCCCCCCTCCCTCCGGATTATTATAACTTTGAAATTAAGGGGGCTTTCAGGCAAGGATATGAGAAATAGGAATAACAGTTCTTTACTAATTTATATATATATAAAACAAAACAAAACAATGAACAGCAATTACAAAACAGCACAGTCACTAGTGCAGCCTCCCCGGCCGCCGGGTAGCTTCTCTTCTTGGGGCAGCGCTGGTCACAGCCGGCAGCTTCCCCTCCCGAAGCAGCGTTGATCACAGCCGGCAGCAGCGCTGGTGGCTCCCAGTGAGCAGGGTGGGTGCAGCAGCTCTGGTGAAAACAGCGGTCTCGTGGAAAAGGGCTTGGTCTTCGCCTGAAGGTCGAGCGATGCAGCCTCCCGTCTTCTGGAAGTCTAGCGGAGAGAAAGCTCTTTCTGCCTGAGAAACTCTTGATTATATCTAAATGGGAAATGTTCTGTGCCCCTTCCCAGGCAGAGCATCTCACAATGGGGTAGTGAGGCACTGATGGGCTCAATAACAGAAGATGGTTGGGAGTCCGTTATCTATGAGTCCTTTGGCAAGGCACAAATGCTCCCATTAACAGAACTGAGCTCGGAGGGAGGAGGCAAAGAAGCACTGCCCCACCTGGTTTCACAGCTCATGAAGATGGTAATAGAATATACTGCAACCCAGGACACTGTTGTTGAGGTTGTGCATACGGCAGGGGCTGGGAGGGTGGCGATGCCCCTCTGCCATCCGCAGTGGCTGTGCCCACACTCAGCACCAGGCAGGTCACGTGGAACAGGTGCCTCCAGGCAGTTTAGCCAGGGCTCCTGGTGGCTGTGCATGCCTGGAAGTGAAAAAGCACTCAGCATCTCACAGATGCGAAACTAATGACTTTTAAATCTAATATGGCCAGGTTTTCATGCCAATTATCAAATGAATGTTCCTATTTCCTGTAAAGATGTGCTTCATAATACTCTCAGCTACACTTTAACTGGCTACGTGGTGCAGGCTCTCTGGGCAAACAAGCTGTAAAAGAAGCTAAGTGCCAATTAAAGCGTTGGGAAGCAGCTCTTTTGCACGAACCCAGCGAGGCACTGTAGCGTACATAATGTCGCTTACACAAATCCTGAATTGCTGCCTCTCATTTCTAATACACCGCAGCAACACCTGGCTTATGGGACCCAGGACATTACTGTGGAAAATCAACAACGGCAGGCTTTTGGAAAAACACTCTGTTTATTTTTAATCTAATTGTTCCAAACCATATCAAGAACAAGCTGAAGGAAAGGTTCTTGACATTATCCCTCTGGTAGACTTAAATGCTGGAGAAGATCAACAGAATAGTTTGCTGTTAATTACATATTTACTGTTACCAAGCTGAAAGTATTTAGTAGCTTTGAGATCAAAGTCTGTCAGTCCTCCAAGACAAGGTCTTAAGCAATTGGGCTGATTATACTTCCCTAAGTTTACATGTACTGAATTTTTTACACTTCCTTATTTTTAAATAGATTGTATTGTGGGAGAAAACAAATAAATGTTTTTTTCCAATTTACTGCTTTCCACAGTCTCCTGTCTCTTTATGTACACAGACTAGAATTCGCTCTGCAGTTTCTCTAGGGGTGATAACAGCAAGGCTTTTTTCCTCTGCAAACATATACAGCTTTGCTGAATTAATAGAAACATGTAAAAAGGAAGACCAGCAGTAGATGAAGGCAGGTAAACAATTGCTAACCATTGAACTAAATTACTTTCTAAATTATTTTTTCACAGTATTCACACTTCTCAGTGTTTGGAAGGAGTCATTTCTACCTGTGTTTTACAGTTTATTTTATATTTACTTATCAAAGCCATTGGCGTTATTTCTACAATTTTTTTCTCATATTCTCAGCTCACAGGACTGGTTTTGCTTTTTCTTTTTCCTTCGTGGAGAGAAAATTCCTTCAAGATGGCAACATCAATGTATCCTGCTGTTGCTTTCAGCTCCATCTCCTCTACTGAAAGGTGGGAGCAAAGGCTTGGCAGCCTTTTAAACTTATTTTGATTCAGTTTCCAGTATACAAACATTAAGAAGAAGCACCAAGTCAGCTTTCAGAATAAGGGGTAGCTTTGCAAGCAACATGAGATCCTGATTGTTTTCTCTTTTACACAAGGAGGTAACTTGTTATGTTTTACTTGATGCAAAATTAGATTTATTTTCCTCTTTCTTCGCCTGAAAAAATAGCCTGATCAGCTGTACTAGTATCTGTACAGGAAAATGCAGAAAGAATGTGTCAGGAACTTGAAGAGAAACAAGGACACTATGCAAAATATTAAAAGATTGGTTCCTCCATCTAAGGGACAGAGGGAAAATGCTCTGGGATAATTGTAATGCATAAAGAAAGCAATGTCATATATTCCAGTTCCCTTTGTTAGAAGCGTGGGTGAAAATTTTCCTCTGTGCCTGGGAGATTAAATCAAAACTAAGTCAAAGCAAGCCCTGGAGCCCCCAGGTGCAGCTAAGCCACTCAGGACAGCAAGTACGCAACAGGCAAGGCCGCTGGTAGTTTATAAAGCTGAGGGTTTTGAGAGGAATATTCTGCTGTTAGATTCCAGCTGGTATTTTCCTGTACTGGTTTCTGGGTGCAGCCTGTACTTGCTTCTCTGTGACTTTCTGTTAAAAAAACAATTTTTATGATTATGAGTTTGGCTCCTAATCCCTAATGTCAGTAATATTTTTATTCATTTAGTGTATTCTTCTGGAAAGCATGAAGGAAATAGAGAGCCTGGGTTGTCTTCCTTGGCCAGATCATCTTCAGAGTAGATCTTGGATATCCTTGGGAATACCACATGGGGACACCAGTATTCTGTAGGTACTCTGAGCCTTTTTATCTCCTCCTCAGCAGAGCTGTAACTTTGTGTTCTCTGGAAGAACAACTGAAATCTAAAGTTATCTCAGTCATCTGCTAAAAACTCTACTTATCTTCCCTTTCAGCCACGTGCTTTGATTTTTCATCAAGATTGCAGAAGGATATCTTTGGTGGTTCATATTCTCTGTATCAGTTACCAGTATTCAGAGGCCTCTGACTTTTCTTGCTATCAGAAAGGGTAGATTAGTAATTTTTTTCCTTGCTTTTGTTATTATTTTCTCTCACACATTGACAGCTATTCAATGTCAATGAACAAATTCTTTCCAAACACAGCTTGGCAATAGCCATTAAACAGGAAATATGTAAAGTATTTTTAAAAAATTAAAAAGTAACAGCCTTTTCATTTTTCACTATCTAGAAAACTATGTAAGTTACAGAAGTGCTTTTAAATACTTGGAATACATGTAGAAAACAGAATTTAGGGTGGATATTTAAATTGTAAAAACATCTGTGTGATCAGAATGCATGAAGAATTACAACCCAAAAATAAATCACAGTCTTAGCAAGGTTTATATTTGGGGGTTTTTTAATAGTAAGACCTTGCTTAAAAACTTACATGTGCTTTCCCAGGACACAGCAATTTTTAGCTGGTGACAAGACATTTACCAACATTTAGAATATCTAAAATCTGGGATATCTAAAATTATGCCAGGATAAAATGTATTATAGGGGAGCTAAACAAGAACTAGCTGGTTCTTGCTTTCTTTCCAGTCATCCTGTCTACAAAGTTGTTACTCCTGATTATGCTCTTTCAAGTTGGGGTTTTTGCCTGGGTCAGACAAAAGCAGAGGTAGCATCTTTGTTACTCCCCCAGGATCCAAAGGCTCTTCCTCTCTCTCCTCTGCAACACATTTTCATGTTCTTGCTTTATTCACTGCTCCAAGTGCTTTGGGTTCCAGCTGGCTTTCTTTGGGTTTGGAGCTCCTGTAATAGTTAAGGTGGGTGTGCATTTGGGTGTGATGTGAGTGACTCCTGATATACAGATTTTAGTGGGAATTAAGCCTCTCAGTGTCATCTTCGCAATGTATGCAGGATGAACAGTAGAACACTGGGTGGACACAGCCACAAGCAAATCTGGCCACTTGGCTCAGATGAGCAGGGTTTCTCAGCTTCTTGGTTTTTATGTTGTGCGGTATTTTTCTCTCTGGATGTCATTGCTAATCCACTAAATATACTTGGTAAAGTAGAAGGGAAACACAGGGAGAGGGCATAAGTCAAAAATGATACCTGTGGCAATTTCTGGATAATTTTTGCATGCTGAGCATAAATGGTAACCAGATAACCGATGTACTTTCTGTGCAGCTGTCACCTTGCTCGGGAATATATGTAGGAACAAAGACCAATAAATGCCCTGACACCTCTTAAGTGGCATATTTCGTGTATAAGGATATTAGCAATTCAAAAGCTAAACTGGGACTTAAGAAAGGTCATTGTCTGGTCAGACAGTCTATTTTTGACCTAAGCAGTGTTTAATTTAAGAAGCAGAAGGACTGGGATAAGAAAATACAAGCCTAAATGGGCAGCTGTCTGCCGGGTGATGCTGAAGCTGAGTCACCCTGCAGGGCAGCCCATTTGTACCCTCAATCAAGAGAGGAGAAAGGTGAAGACAAGAATGAAAGAACCCCCTCCCTGCCCATATGATGCTTTGGTATCAATGAAATCAAGCCATTTCTGTTCCAATAATTAGGGAAGAAAAAAAGGAAAGGCAAATAAAGAAAGATGTAAATTTTTAATAAAATCTGCCTATATATGCATGCAAATTAGCTGAAACCCTTGGTGTGTCCAAGCAAAAGCAATGTTTTAAAGACTGTAATCTGGTTTTTGTAGTATTTCTTAATTCCAGTGTGTATTACAAATTCATGCAGTATGAATAAAACCTGAGCTTTCTCATAACTGCTCAGGAGTGAAAGTAATGAACAACCTTAGTATAGCTTTCTTATAAATAAAACATGCTACTGTGTTTTGGTTTGGGTCTTAAGTCCTCAGCTCTATGCTGGTGACTGGAATAATCAGGTTCTGTTTTTAAGATTGTGATTTTTTTTTCAATATAAGCATGAATTTTTCACTTTTAAAACAGCTTTCTTCTGTTTCAGATAATATTTTTTTCATAGTTTGAGCCTCTTGCATCACCTAGCTCTGCTTCCTGCAAAGTCTAGTTTCCTCATCCTTCACTACCATCAAAAGTGTTCTTTTGGAGAGGAGCTTTTGGCTGCCTCAGAAGAGTTGCTGTCTTTCCTACTTCAGCTTAGGTTTCCCTTATAGCCCTCCCTCTTCTATCTTGGGCACAGGGGTTCTGTTGCAATACTTAAAAGCAGTATGTAATAGATCAGGTGTGACAGAATTCCCTGAACCCTCTGTAAAAAGATTTTGCCCAGTTCCCTCCTGAAATATCACTGAAGTGGTTGTTTGACAGATTTGTGTAGCTATAAAAGCTCTCAATTGCTATTATTACACAAGTCTTGGAAAATATGATAGGCTTAAGCCTCCATGTTTCTGATTTCACCCACTAAACACAGCCCTATTCTGTTTCTCTGGCTGACTACCTTTTTCCTTTTGTCCACTTTCATATGTTAGTTTGACTGTGGAGAAAAAAATAATAAAAAAACGGTCATCATTGCGGTGGCCTCAGCCGTAGCTGGCAAAAATGGGGGAGGAATAAAATACTTCCAGGGCTCTAGTGTATAAATCATAAAAGCTGAAGTGGGGTACCTGTTTGCTTCATCCCAGTGCATCAGAACGAACTTCTGGTGCCTTCCCCACAGCTCTGACCTGTGTCTGAGAGCCCGGATGCCTGTGCCGAGCACACGCTGGGATATCAGGGACAGTTATGTGGAGTGGAGGAGAGGGTGCTGCTCATCTTCTTAAGCTGCCAATAACTCTGGGTGCAGCATTATGACTCGTTTGCTTGTTGCTTATGGGATTTAGAAATGTAGTGGTAGTTGCTGTGTCATATGGAATACCTAAAAAGCAATTTGGCTTTGGTAAAACATAAAAATTAAGCAAAAGACCCTGCTTCAAAAGATGCACTGAGGCCCATAGCTAACCTGACCATATGTGCAGCACCCAAGGATGTTTTAAGAGGAGAGCGGCTGGACTGGGGCAATGAACTACCAGTTCTGCTGTCACAAGGAGTAAGGGTGGTAATTGCAGGGGAAATGCTCACACAGGGTATGCTGTCATTATCTTTTCCTGCCTGTCTTCACCCCATTATGCTGCGCAGCAATTGCGGACTTTTTGTGCGGAACAGAAACTGACAGAACTGTCTGGACATCCAGATAACTCGGCAGTCAAGTCCATTCACCTGGGACCAGGGCAGAATTTTCAGCAGTTCTCAGTGAGCTTCACACCTAGAGTAAGAAAACAAGTTATACCCATGTATGCCATGTACATTTATCAACACTTCCTGTACTATGTGCTCCACATCTTCACCAAAACATTCTTCTGAGAAACACTCTCTTGGACATCATGAGAGGATGAGAAATATTTTGTGGAAGTTCACTCGGCTCTGTATTTTTTGACAGTAAATTTTCCCTTGTTTCCTGTGATCTTGAGATTCTCAACAATTAATTTTCCAAACCTAAATACCAGTGGGTAGGTTTATAAATTTTTTGGAGTTAAAATATGTAGAATTTAAGCCCTAAAATTAAATGTATGAAGTATTTACATAATTTAGGACTCATTATTATTAATTGCTTTGATACAGACATGCCTATTAAATTGATGAGAATGCCTCAAAATTTTATTTTGAATGCCTCAGTAAAGTTTTCCAGAACTTAAATGCATCTGCGTTCAGAAACCTTGCCTGGTCTGCCACTGTTTTTCATCATAGGAGACTATTATTAGCTTCAAGAAAAATGATTTAGTTAAAATGTAGTTTGAAAGCTCCCATGGCACCAGAGATTTTTTAGGGAACGTATTTTACAAATGGATGCCAAAGTATCTTCTTTTGCTTACATTTGTACCTTGGAGTTTGGGCAGGTGGGAATGGCTTTCATTTTGGAAAGAAATAACAACACATCTCTGGAGAGTGCTCTACTACCCATGCATCTCCATTTCTATTTCACACTAGGCACTTAAAGCCTTTTTTCAAATCATAGGCATGCAGGAGTTTGCAACTTACCTAGTGGAGTTTAATGATTAAGGGATGCTTCCTGTGCATTTAGAGATTTTCAGAGGACTTAGCACAAATGAGATAGTCAACCTTGCTGCAACCCTTATGTCAGGTAGCTATTTAATTGAGAAAAAGACAACCCTGATGCTTTTGTGGCCTCTTGAAGAAAGCCCTTGAAGGGCAGCATGATGTCACAAAGGCCTGTGTCCAGGCAGCTACTTGCTTCAGTCAGCCTCTTGTCCAGGTGTGCTTCTTGATATGCATGAAATTTGCTTCCCATATGTACATTCTTCAACCATATACTCTGAAAACTACTCAAACACGTTGCTCAGGCACAGGATAACTGGCTGGTTTTTGGGTTTTGGTTTGTCTGGGTTTTTCAAACCCAAGGGTGATAGCTTTGTTCTGGAACATGTTTAGTTTGTAAGTGACAAATGGTCTGTGAAAGCCTCAGAGGCAACTTGATATTAATGAGATCAGGCAGCAGAATTTCCCATGGTTTCTCATCGTGGTGAGCCAATGTAATTGGAACTACATAAAGTGAAACAGAGATAGAATTTAGCAAGGTAGTACCCCTAAAATATTATAAAAATAAAATACCTTGCTTCTGCTCTTTCCAGCACCTCGAGAATACACTGCTGCTCTCTCATTTGCTTCTTTCAACATAGGCTATGTTCTATCTCTTAATGCTCTCTTTCTTCATTTTTCATCTCCGCCTAAAAATTTTGTCAAAATTTTGTGAAGGCGATTTTCTGATTTCATTTTTGTCAGTTTTTGTTTGGTCTCTTCTGAACACACACAAGAGACCACAGCAGTTCAGAGCATGGTAGTGTACCAGGACTCATTACTTCAAGAAAAGAAGAATTGAGGCAAAATTTTTAATCCAGGTCTAACCATCTAAATCTAACATTAATCATCATTCTAAATCAACCCTCTAAACTGTTCTTACAAGTATTGTCTTAAGAAGTGTGCTCCCATGAAAGTTGTCTCACTCTTCCTTCCTTGTGTACCAGGGGCATGCTAGACCAGACCCTTCAGATGAGCAAAACATTGTGAACAGAGGTCTCGCCAGTTTAGTTCGGGTTTAATTTTCAACCTCTTTTTCTTACAGCTTCCAGCCATCCCATGGAAATGTTTATTTTACAGACAGTCAGCTTGACCTACTGACCTTAAAACAGGAAACTATTCCTATGTCTCAGTTTATCTTAACACAGTTAAACAAGTGCAGCCCAAGCCATTCTGAAGAACTGAGGAGACAGGTGTTCCAAGTCAAAAGTTTAATAAGAGGTGTCTTCAAGGAAAACCTCCTGTAACAGGGTGGATATTCTTTCCCCTCAATGTCTCTGAAATACAGTATTTTCTTGATTAAGTTGTCTGTTTTCATGAAGGAGACTACTATAATAACAGTAAGAGTGAAGAACGTGACATTTAAATTGCCTTTACAGTCAAAAAAGAAAAAGACACAGACGGTGTACAAAATTTTAAATGTGCCTATCTCATATATGTTCCTCTGCTTCAGTGTAGAGTCAGAAATATAAAATTGTTTTCTTCACCCATTAGATACGTATATTTTCATACACTGAAGATTGAAAAATTGTTACAGAAGAAGTGAATATTTGACTTGTACTTGCACGCAATGCTCAGCCTGGATGAGTGGCAAAAAAAGTCTCAACTGTGACACAGAAAAACTATTGATAAACATTAAATGAACAGGGCTCACCAAAATTTGCCTTAGATCATCAGAACCTCACACTGTTCAACCTCAAAGCGGCATGCAAGGTACTCGTTTTCAGATTCAGAAAAACGATATGACTTGAATAACAAAGTACAAGTAGTAAAATTTAATATCCGCCTGATTTTCCCAGGGTACTTGAGTTCAAATGTAGTTGATCACCTTCTGGAGCAAAACCAGTAGAACAGGAAGTTAGCCAGAGCTGAAGCTGTCAAGCTGCTGCTTCCACAAGGGTAGCACGATTCTTTGTGCATTTCTGTGACTTCTGTGACACTGAGAGTGCTGGAATTCAGTGGAATGGAAATGAAAGCCAGCAATGTGAATTGCAATATGACGTGCTGACAGCAGATTTACTGGTTAGTCATTTCTCAAGTATGTTCAAGATGTTGGACTGATAATTAGAAAAATATTGATTTCTGTCACATAGGAAGTGACATTTAGAAAATACATCTTATATATTTTATATTTATTATGTTATATATAAAATATAGATTTTTATATATTATATGCATATATTTATATATATATATATAATGCTCCCTATACTACTGCTTAAGTCGCACAAATAGGCTGTATACAACAAATTAACTCAGTTTTGATCAAGTAGGAACCAGAAGAGTGTAGGCATTTAAACTACTTCTAGGTATCAGTGAACTTACAAAAATTCTACCAGGAAAAACAAATCACATGGTTAAGCAGTTTTGTATTTAAATTGGGATGGGCAAGGGAAGGAAATTATTATTATTTTGAATAACACACACTAATTACACAAAATCTTGGCATGGAATGGCCTCTGTAAGCAAAATCATACCTACATATCATTACCCTCACATTTTTAATAAGGGCAATAGAAGAAGAATGTTATGTGTAATGAAAAGAATTTAAGTCCAAATGGAAAATTAACTGTCCAATTAAATAATCTTTATTATCCCACAGAAGTCATCATGGAAAAAAATAAGTACTTAAAAAAAAAAGTAGAATACTATAGAGCTGTCATATTCCTGCTTCCTAGTATCTGCTACTTCTCCTGATATTATGCTCAGCCTTCCAGTGCCCCTTGGGCATTGAAGCTTTCAGAAATAAGAGGGGATTACGCAGCTCAAATCTTTAGCCATGAAGAATACGATATTTTTGATTTCTCCTTTCTCATCTTGGGAGCCTCTCAAGGTAATATTTCTGTGTTTGCTAATGTGTCATGCACCTTGCTTACTTTTTACTGAGAAGTTCATGGTGCAGCTGAATTTCCTATCCATGTCTATTTCACACAAGCTGATGTTTGTTATCCATTCTCTTTGTCCCTCTGCACAAGGTTTTGCTCAGCTCTCAGTCTGCATTTCTCCAGCTGACCATTGGTGAGTTGTGTATGGTGCTGGGGCTCCTGTGTGAGACTGACCCGCCTCTTACCGTCCCATGCCTGCACTTCTCTCGACCATCTCCTGTGTCCCCACTTTCCAAGGTCTCTGCTATCATGCCATGTCTTTTACAGAGAATATCAGGATAAAACTATTGTACCATACGAAGATAAGAAAAAACAAAGCAAATTCAGCATAACCACATGGTCATTAGAAAAAATTCTATTGTAGCTAAGCTGGGAAATTGCAGGCAGCTCAAAAGAAGTTGAGGCAAAGTAAACTTGAAAAGCTGCTGTCCTGAGGCCTTGCAAACTCAGTACTGCTGCTAGCATGGCAATAAAGTATGTTCTGGGCACCAGGGCTACACCACACCAGTTATGGAATTACATATGTTCTTCTTTAGTAATGTGATTCCTGTTAGGAACATCACTCTTGGAAACATTTTGGAACTACTTCAGCTAGCTTTTTATATGTCATGTCATTTCTATGGCACCATATTTTCGCTCCTTGAAGGATTTATGGTCCCAGATCCTGACTTTTTAATGAGAAGGCTGACAGCAGGTTTCAGTCATTCCTACTCCCGGATGGGCCATCATCTCTCACACTTCAAGTCATGGCACTTCAGCTACCTGGAGTGTTACCCATTCTGGGATGTGGCAGTAGGTCAGGGAATGTGAAAAGCAGGCTCCTCTCTGATGGGCTGCTGTGGAGGTTTGCTTTTGTTTTTAACAACAGCTGTTTGCTTACATTCATCTTGATATGTTAAATTAATACAAAGTCCAAGAAATGATTGGTCATGAAGGATGCAGTGAAGCAGATTATTCAGAAGAAATGAAAAAAATTGGGCACAGGGTTAGACATTGGATCCCACATTTACAATAATTTGGTAACTGCTTTGGTTTTCTCTCTCTGGTTGCCCCCACATTAATGCCCCCGTGGAGAGTTCAAACATACTCCTCTAGTGCAGAAGGTAGAGGTTTTAAGGACTTGTGCAAAAATCTCCAGGGCTTTGGAGGAAACTAATCTTTTAATTCATCACTTGAGTCCTTTTGATGTAGTTGTTCCTCCATTAGTTACCTTCATTGTTGCTACAGTAATAAATCACACCCAGTAAAAATACACATAGAAACTAAATGTTGAATGACCTTTTGTGTTCATGATTTGCTTTGTTATTGCATAAATATATTGTTATACGTGTCTAAATGTAGCTATAGAGAATAAAACAGCATCTTTTGACAAGCCACAGCTGACAACAAATTCCCTCAGATGAGTTCAGTCTCATGACCTAATAATAGGGTGTGGTTTTGTTCCATCTCTGCAAAAATACACCAAATATTGATGGCTCCTGTTGGACCCAGCCTAACAGTGAACTTAAACATCTGAGTCACTCAACTCTTTCTCTCATGTTCATAGTTTGAGTTCCCAGGGCCTCATCCTGCTGAGGGTAAATGGATATGTGACTGAAAGCCAGGCAGCTTCATGGGATCTTATGAAAAAAACTGTTCTGTGTGGGAAGTGAAGGAGACATGTATCCCAGGTTTTTGTCCATGGAGAGAGTTGGGGACTCTTCTTTGGGCAGAGGGTACAGTCATGATGGAGACCTGCATGCATGGTGTAGTTCTAGTCTGAAAACTAACTCGGCAAACAAAATTTCAAATGAAACCTTGCTTCTGGTTGCTCTACTAAAAGAAACTAAATGACAAGAAAAAGCTGTTGTCCCTGTGATGCTCAGCCAGTCTCTTCACATCAGTGCTCTATTCTGGCTGTATAATTTTAGCACGGTCTTTACAAAAAAGTGGCTTTTAACTGCCTTCAGTGCAGTTAACAACTAGCCTTCCTTGCAGATCTAGTAAGCAGCGGTACTGTGCATGCAGTGTTTGTCTCTGAGAAGTGTATGCTTCCTAGAGCTGACAGTTAAAATTAAAAATGCCTGTTTTATCATTTGATGTTAACAGGAATGATGCGGAGTGCTTTCAGAGAAGGATCTATTGTATAAAACAAAGCCTTTCTTGCAGTCACTCTGGAGAACAACACCGTGTGAGAACAGTGCTGTGCTTTAAATCATTAAAGATAACTTCTGGCCAGGTAATGCGAGATAATGATAGCACATAATATTCTTCTCTCGCTGCTTCTTTCTTATGTATTGATTGGCTCTATCCTGTAGGTGTGATAGACCAGGGTGCTTACCCTCTATTCCTCTGAGCACTTTGAAGAAACTACTACATTTGTCAAATGACAAAAAGAATCATCTTAAGAGAGTCAATTGAGATACATCAAAAGCAACTGGAAAATCTGCGGTCCCAGGTGGGCTGTTACTTGAAGATTATCCAGCTTTTGACTCATCTGTGGTTTGTCTTTGAAAAGTCCTGCTGAACTCAGTCCAGATTTGAGAATTGAGCACTGGAATTTTTTGTCTGTTTTCTGGGCTCCCTTCCCTCCCTATCTCCGGGGATGAAAAGATGAAAAAGCAGCACAGTTAAAGTGATTGTGGGCCACATGGTACTTGTACCATGGCAGCTATGGGGTTACCACTGCCTAGTTAAAGGTTATTTGTTTGAACACACTTTCTATTTTAAAAAAAGAAAAAAATTAAAATTACAAAAAATCTCTAAATCCATTTGTTGTCCACAAAAAATATTCTGACTGTATGAGCATTAAAACAATGATACTACATTTAATGCATGAATGTTTTTTGAAGTTTGTCTTAATTCAGGGGTTTTCATATAGGCATTAAGAATGTGCAATCAGCTGCTGTAACCTCTTATCCAAATGCAATGCAGATGCTAATAATATCTGAAATTATTTTCAAACACCAAGTTTGCTAGGAATGAAACAGATGTTGAACAGTTTGAAAGACATAGACCTTCTTCTTCCTAAACCTGAAATACAGAAATCAATGTTTGCCTTAAATAGTAATAAGTTTGGGGAATTTAGGTTTTAAGGAATATGATATATTTGTAGTTAACAACCAAGTTGTTTCCTAAGTGCTATTAAGGAATTGTCTTCCTTAGTCCATGGAAGGAGTGGTCAAAACGAGTTCAAATGCAAGTATGTCTTTCAGGATCTTGAGCCTAAGACCAGCATTTTGTTTCCAAGGAGAAATCTTGCATTAAGAACTGTTGCATTAGATGAAGGGGCAAGGGGCAAATAAACATGTGCTGTTCACAGGAATTTGCATCACAAAACTATATAGCTTAGTGCTTCAGATGACAAAGTTCTTGTTCTCAGCAACAAACATCTAATAGTGTGAACAAGGACATCTGCTTGTTTCTGCCATATTTAGAGAACAGAAAATTACTGTTTGGTCAAATTATCATTTTGTGATGCATGATACCATTCTTTTAATCCTGATTTCTGGGTCTGTCTTTTCTTGAGGGAAAAAGAGATCATAAGACTTTCCTTAAATATATTTAATGTCTAATTGCTATCTTAACAGTTGAAATTTTCCTTATCAACTAGATATGCAGTGGTTGCATAGTTCTAAAAATTACTTGGCATGTTCATTTTTAGACTACCTCATTCCATCTTTCTATCACATTATGCTCTTTTTCAAACTATTCCACTGTTTTCCAAGAAGAGGCTTGACAGAGTTGGTATTAATAGAGATGAAGATAATGAAGACACAGCATCACAGGTAATTTCTACCCTTTGCTAGGTAGCGATAAAAGGGCAGGAAATTGTTCCATATTTTATTTGTCTTTATAGCCTCACAAGTGTATATAGACCTGATTTAGTTAATCCATGTGAAATCAGTTCTCCTGTGTCCATTGCGCCGTCTGCTCACAGCTGTGCAAACCCTTCTGCCCCATGCAGCAGCTGGAGCTGCCGTGTTTGTGCCATGGCACCTCCTGCTCTTCAGCTGAACAGGGCTGCACCTCCAGAGCCTGGGTCTCAGCACCACAGCCTGCTCTGTGGCAGAGGGACAGCTATTGGAGCTTCCTTCAGAAAGTGGGACTTCTCCACTCAAGGCTTTCGAGAGGGGTAAGCGCTCTCTTTTCAAGAGCCTTATTCCATTGCTGGGACTCCTTTGTGCTTAATCTCTTTGAACATGGGTGGTAGTTGAAGAGGAGGGGTTTTGCACACCGTTTCTTAAATGTTTGCTTTCTTTCCAGCTCTTTGGTAAAGTGGGAATGAAAGAGTGCACCATTCTGCCATTCCTCACCTCTGGCAGGTGTTCTGCATGGTTTGATATCTTCTCAAACCTATTTTCTTTCCCAACTCCATTCACTCCACGATGTATCACTTCAAAAGATCAGGCTTTCCTTTTACATCATGGAGTCTTCTCTCTGCCTCACTGTTAACTGCATCTTTGGCTATCCTGATTTTTCAAATTATCCCTTTTTGCCTGTCCTCAGCCTCATAGCCCATGTGTTTTTTATCTTCATGGTGACATCTATCTACCTGTTGCTTCATCAGACTTTCCACTCAAGTCACTTCATTTCAGGGAAGTTAGTTTCGTTTAGGGTTTCACCACTGCACTCTAAGCAATATCTGTTTGGCTTATTAAGGATTTCTGACCACAGTTTACATAAGAATTAGATGCCTGGACGCATCTCAAGTCTTGCAAAAGTTGCCAGCCAGAAACTTGCTCACATAAGGGTGGTCAGTAGTTGTGCTGATTATTTTTGAATCTGTTTTTAATAGAAAAACTGAAATCATTCCAGCTACAGGAAATCACATTGACCCCACCTCTCGTGATGTTCTTTGCAAGGCTGGTAATACTCTTCTCTTTTATCTCTTTAGCTCATCTGTATATTTGATCATATTTGTGCTCTTCTTAAGAGATTTAAAAAACGATTTCCTCAATACCAAAGTTTCTATTTATATTTCTTTCTTCTCTAGAACAAATTACATCTCCCTATACAGTTGATACACTGATCAGAAATTACCAACAAATTAAGTTACAAGTCAAATTCTTTTTATTTCAGAATTTCTCCTTCAGTTTGCCAAATGCACACTTCTTCTATTCTTAGTATTATTTCCTTAAAATTCCTTTTGGGAATGTTGCTTCTCACCAAGTTAACCAACTGAATTGCTTTTGTCTTCACCCAGTCCTCTTTTTTGTTCTGAAGCTTGTCTATTCCAGCATTGGTTATCTTTGGTTTTGTTGCGCATGTCATCCATATCTTGGTATTTAATTTCCTGGTAGCATAATCTCTATGTTCTATTTAGCCCAATGTTTGCAGTTCTTACTTCATCCTGCTTCATTTTTGCCAAGCTGTTAGCTCTCCCAAAAGAATTATGAAAAAAGGATTTAGTAAAGAGTTTAGTGCATGTAGAATATAGGAATGCACTGATGGTCCATCATTGAAGCAAATAAAGGTTTCATGAGTCACCGTGCACCAGCTGTCATAGAAGTGCTGAAACTTAACTTTAAAATTCAGCTTGATACACTTGTGTTACTGCCATACTGACTATTTTTTTTTTTTTCTTAGAACATCTCACATTTATCTAAACGATATAAACTATTGGCTTTTCAGCGTGAAGGCAGTCTCTAGCTCCTAGGACTGCCTGTCCAGAGGGTAGAAAGGGTGCCGGCATTGGAGCCACCTCTGATGAACTGAAAGCCTCCTGCTATGAAGCTTTTCTTTTTGTTCTTTGGACAGGTCTTTTATTCCATATTCTATTGTTCCTTCTTTGATTGAAATCCCTTGCCAATTGCTCTTGAAAAATCTAAATATAACTACATCTTCTGAATTTGCCTTCATCTTGGTGGTAAAACCTTCAAAGGACCCTTGAAGTTAAGAGAAATGTTTTTTCCACTGTACAAAAGAATAAGGAATTACACTTCAGCTGTGCATGGATCCAAAGGAATTTTGACAAATGTGTGCATTTTATCATGGGGGCTTTATACTACCTCTTTATACCACAGTCTTTTCAAGGAAAGAATCATTGCTTTTGCTAGAGTCCATTTTTTCTAAATTCTCTCTTGAACTACAAAATCTTTTGAGGATTTTCAAGTGAAGAGGGATTAAGCTCTTTATTGCATGCTTCTTGAAATTAAGTCACTTATCAAAGAATAGTAAATGAATTCCTAAAATGTAGTGATAGCACAATGCAGAAAAGTGATGCATAATATATACT
The DNA here is from genome assembly GCA_013398015.1 of Oreocharis arfaki. Lineage (NCBI taxonomy): Eukaryota > Metazoa > Chordata > Aves > Passeriformes > Paramythiidae > Oreocharis > Oreocharis arfaki. Next base: position 155,112 of record VZRR01003628.1, on the reverse strand, counting down.
TTTCAAAATGCAGTGCAAACCCTTATTCTTAGGAAAGAAAAAGAAAAAAAGAAGAGACAATGGCCATTGTAACACATGGTTTAAGTGTTACTAACATTTTTCCCAGAAAGGAAGTATAAATGCATTCATATTTCTGAGAATTAGTGGTTTTTTTCATGTATAAACATACTTCAGCTATTTTTTTAAAAAATGAACAGAAATTTCATGTAAAAAATTTCAGCTGAAAGTAGCTGAAAGCTGCTGCAGCAATATTACATACAGTAATATGTTCCTGTTCTCCCTTTAGAATTTTCTTATAGCACTTCTGGGAACAGACTAGGAGGTGAGAAGGGCCCTCAGGCTGAACAAGATCACAAATTTACCTGTAGTATTTTGGCCTCACACTTATAAAATTGATATATGCATTCATTCCATGAAGAAAATCCAAATATAATTTTATGCTGAGTGATCACTCTTACAAAGCCAGTATTCTTTGTGCAAAGAATACTATGGAAATAATTTCTGCACATAACATGTTTTCTGTGTGGTGGAAAAGTATGCAAAATAGCTCTTAAGGAATCCCAAGGTGAGATATAATTTAGTGTTGAACTAGTGTGATCTATGAAAATTTTCCATTCAAACCGCCCATATTAAAACATTCCTATTCCTGTTTTTGATACGTATTTTTATCTGATAAATCTGCATTCAGCTCATCCTCCAGTCTTTTGGAGAGTTTAGTTAACAGCCAGCCTCAAGACCTTTAAGAAAAACAAAGGGACATTTCATACTCATTTCCTAAGTTTCCTCAAAACAGAAAATACAGAATTCAGGTGGTAATGCCCCGGAAATTGTATGCCTGCAGTCTGTATGTTTGCCCTGCATGGGAGAGGTGGTTTGATGTCACCAGAACATGCCCAGGCTGAATGATCTCTGAGAAAGCAGGTGTCCACAGCTGAAGTGACCTTTTTTCTCCACATGCTTGTAAAGGTAGTTAGATATTTGGAAAGAGGGGTTGCAGCTTATTTCTGTAGTTGTTTCTTTGTGCTGCTACATCAGGGGGCATGCTGAATCTGGGCATTAACCTAAAATGTCAGTCTCTAACCTTTTGAACAGTCATTCAGTGAGTCTTTACCATTTAATGACAGTCATATATAATTAAGTGGCTAAATTTCATGCACCTTTCTCCTAGAGGGCTTTTTATTAGGACCACAAACAGCCAGGTCTTCATTCTGGAGGCAGCAGAACCCCAGGAACAAATGTCTTTCTTTGTTTGGTTTCATGCTTTCTGACAAATACTAAAGAAACTGTGCCAGAAAAAAATGAAAATACTCCATGCACACAGTCAGCTTTTGGCTTTACATTGTGCAAAATAGAAACTTGTCCCCAGAAAAAGCCATACTGTGTCTCACAGGGGCTGTCTACTGGGTTGGAAACCCATTTAGTGTTAGCAGGGAACTAGAAAAGGTCAAACTTTACACCTATTCATGAGTTACTCTGTTAAATCAAACATGGGTAATTCTTAAGTAGACTTACCAAGCAGAAGTGATGCAGGTCTCAGCATAGCTGGCCTCTTCCTTTCTCTGAGGAATACATGAATGGTCACAAAAGCAAGCACCAAACTAATTTTACTTAAGGTATCAGTTCTGCCACTTCTCTGCCCAGAGAACTGTAAAGGGAAAAGGGCCACATGCAAAAAGCGGGCTCTAAAAGGAGCTGTGCTCATGATAAAGACTTTCCATCTCCAAAGAAAACTAGATCACCTGGATGACGAGCATATTGTGTTTTCTTTTTGAACCATGGGGATAATCCCCTTACTCCTGAGATACAGTATTGCAGTCTCTCATTCCCCACCTTACCTTTAGCTCTGCATTGGCAAAGTGTTTCTTTTGTAACCAAGTAGTTTCAAATGTGCATTCAGAAACACTGAAGATTATGCAAATACTGTCAAAAGTGATTTGCCGGACCTAATTTGAAGTAAAATATTTATTCTTTCTTTGTGAGCCCTGCTTGATTGCTGACACATGCACCTTGTGGGGGAGGCATGCAGGTGAGAGTCACACAGGTCTCCGCACCACGGCCATGTCCTGGCCTGCCACTGGGTTTTGTGAAGCTCTCAAGGTGCTGGGCCACCATGGTAGCTTCATTAAAGCTCTGTGGACTAAACACCACGAAATTAAGGCAAAATAAACCTCCAAAAGGCATCTGTCACAAAGCAGGGGCTGATGTAAGGAGGCCCCATGTACTGAATCTTGCTTGTTCCAGACTCATTGAAGAGTAAGTTTCTTGAAGGAGGAATTGTTCTCAGTATTTTTAAAAGGGTTCTTTTAAAACACAAACAAAACAAACCTTGGACTTAAAATGCTGCTAGAGTATGTATAGTAAATGTTTTTGTTCTTTCCTCTCCAAGAACATGAGAAACGTCATTCCAAATTCTGAGGTAGTTTTTATATGATCAAAAAACCACTGATTTTTCCCAAGGGGTCATGTGTGTGCACAGGCCAGAACGTCACTGAAACACAATTTTTCCCTTTGTCACTTGACAGACAGAGACACATGGAAGAGGAAACACAGTAAAATATAAATTTAAAACATCTGTTCTCTTAAATACCACATAGGGAAGACTAAAAAATCAGCTCAACCAAAGAGCAGCCTTAGGTGCAGTTGCAGAAACTTCCGTACTCTGTTAAGTGGTTTTTGACTTTATAAGAAGAATTAATACATTTACTGTTGATCTGGTTTGGTTAGGTTTTAATGCATAAATTATGGCATTCCTTAGCACTGCAACGGATACTAACTTCCCTGGAAAAATATCCAAGTCTCCCAGAAAGAGGTGTGTACTCCTTTTGCTGTTGTAACACACCTATTTTCATGTAACTCTATTGTTTCACTCACATTTGCTGCACATCAAAACACAATTATCATAATGGTCATTCAGGGAACCTTCAATATTTTTCCCTCAAGCATACAGAATTTGGTGTCTATTAAATATTGCTCTCCTAGGACCTTTACCCTGCACGCTGATCTTAAAATTGTAAATATGGTGATTAAATTTTACTGTATCTCATTTCTCAGTGAAAAGTTTTCTTGTAATTATAGATACTGGCTACATATTTTAACATCTACATTTTGAAACCAGTTCATAGTTCAGAGAAAGATGTTGATTTTTTTTACTGCTGTTGACAAAGGCTGTGTGAAATACCAAATCCAGGAGCACCTGTATGGTATATGCAGTATAGTTATCAAGTACTTTGGAAAAGGGCATTTTTTTGCACAAATATTTCCACTCATCTTTTAGCTCACAAATTATGATGAAACTCATCTTCTGCAATGGTAATTTTATTATGGTGATTAGATCAACTCAGGGTTAAAGCTTCTTAGATTTAGCAATAACCTCTTACACTGCTGCAGGTCATGTTTTGAAAGAGGACTAATTGCTTTGCTTCTGTGAAGGTTTGATTATATTTATGTTTTTCTATTAGAATAGCTCCCAAACCATTTCAGAGACAGCTCGTTGTACTTTGCTGCCTTTTTTTATTCAGAACAAAAAATTAACTTTTCTTCAATTAGGTTGTTCTCACATTCCTTCAAGTGTCAAAAATATAGAACCACTTTTATTTCAGATGGCTGAAAACTCCACCCGCACGTATATCTTGAATGATTAAAGAGGGGGGAAGCGTGTATGCGTGAACTAAGCAAATGGCTTTGCCTTGTATAGAGACCAGGCCTCTCTCACTACAGATTTCATTCCTAAAAGAAAGGGATCGGACTGTTAATGCATGTACAATTGGGAAAATAATGAGGTGTTACAGCTCCTGTAATTCACCTTGCCCCACATTTCTGTATGCTAGAAGGAAAAGAATGACAGAGATCAGTAAATAAAGCTGTATGTTAATACAAGTCTAAATTATAAGGCATGGCATGGGTAATGCTTTTCGTTAAACTAGCTGGGATAAAACCCTATTGGTGCTGTCAGTCTTCATGCTTCAGAATACACATTGATCACCCAAAAAGGCTGGGGAAAAATGTATCCCCTCGCAGCCCATTCTTCCTCCTTTCACTGCAACTTTATTGAGTATGAGTGTGATTGTTCGCATTCTGGTTTATTTGTTTTTCCCAATTGTTGACTCCAGCTGAAGATTACATGGAATATCAGTTTATCCTGATAAAATAATGCCTGGTCATATTAGCAACAAGTAGTAGAGAGGTATTATGTAGCCACATGTGAACTGATTAGGTTTTTATTGGTTTTCTGATTTCCTGAAAAAGAGGTGTGTCAGATCTGTCTTAGGAAGATTAACCTGTCATTAACGTAAGTGCTATCAAGAAGATAAAGGCATGCCAGCCAATAAGCTGTTAATTGAAGACTTTTTTTTCCTATAGCAGTCAATCAGTGAAATGTAAAAACATCCAGTTTCACTCACATTTTTCTACAAAAACTGCAAGCAGGATGTTGCACAAGAAAAGGATGCTTTAAAGCGATGCCTCTCTCCTGAAAGCTTATCACTTAAATCAGAAATGTGAACTGGGATTTTTTGGCATGGAGGTGTGTTCATTCATTATCCAGAAATGTATTTAAGATCTCCTCCATGCATCACAGGCACAGAAGTGCAAGTCACATCTGGAATGTCCTCTTACAATCTCAAGACTTTTTCTAAAAGCAATATATTCTGCAATGTGACCCAGAGAAGGAGACATCCCAGGGATTAATTTCAGATTGTGAAGGCATTCAACATTCATGTTTTTTAGGTAAAAATACCTCCAGCCTAGCTTGTTTCCTTTTTAATTTTGCAGGTACCTCTTCCCAATCTCAAGGAAATCACCTGTTTTGTGAACCGCAGATGCTGTTAAAATTGATGTGGAAAACAGTGATCCAGAAATTATCTGTGTGAGGAATTTCTTTAAAATGCCAGAGCTGTTGTATGGTAACAAAGTGTATCAAAATTGAATCAGGGGTGATGCAAAACCTCCTGCTGCTTAAAAAAACATTTTTTAAACTGGTGTCTTACAGTGCTGTACTATCATTGCAGGTTGAAAACATTTGTGCATAAACATGAATTTACCACGGTTGTTGTAAACCGTGACACAAGGCTGTGCTGTAGCAGGAAAAGTAACATGGATGGACTTTCAATGTCTTAAAGCCAGTAATACTCTTAATATGGTGACTGAGCACTCTAAATCTCTGGCTTGGGATATCATTTGCCTTAATTACTTGTGGATCATCTGTCTTAAAGTGCTGACTTGTTCTTGAAAACATAAGGTTGGTGATGCAGTGAAAGTCAACTGACAAATCTGATCTATAACTTCAATTAGTATTTTCTTACAAGTAGTTACACAAATATAAACAACTTAGAAAAATATCAAACCTTCTAAATAGCAGATTTATCTTTCCCTCTCTCTCTTTTTACCCCCTTTCCAAAAAATAAAAAAAAAAAAAGAGAAAAGCTACAGTATATCAGAAGTAAAGGCATCTAATGTGTATTAACTTTCAGAAATGGAAATTTGATAGTGAGAGGCCAATTTCCAAAATTATAAAGAAATACTGTAAAATTAATTTATTGAAAATGCTTAGAATTGAATGCTCCATAGTCAAGAGGGCAAAGTGTAAGAGGAAGTTAAATCAGGCAAAGCTTAGATAGTATTAGCAGGTTATCTTCACTAATTTGTTGTAGCATTTCACCACCATACAGAATGGGATTTTTAAAGTACGAAGAGCATTAAAAAAATCCTAATGTAATTTTTAATTGAAAAGAAATCTGCACCAATTTCTGGCAACTTTGGTGGAGAAAAAGAACGGCTTTCAAATCGAGGAGTAATAGCAGGATGCATGGATAGTAGGTTTGCATTAGGAATTAGCAGTTAATTTAAGAGCAGAACATTCCTGACTTGATTGAAAGGAAAATAATTCCATTTAAAAAAATGTCAGTAACATTTTGAGTGCTTATAGCACACAACTGTTTCTCATAAGGGATAGAAAGTTTGGTACTGAGCAAGGCTCCAAGGGCATGTTACATTTATTATCAGACCTTGGAATTCATCCATTTTGGGATGATAACACAGGAAGCTGTTTAAATTGCAATCCTTTTTGTCAAGATAAACCAGAGTTGTATTGGTTTTGTTTACATTTTGTTCCATGTTTTTCCTTCAATTGAATACCTGTCTGTATGCAAAAAAACTCCTTTTTAAGAGGCAGCACGAATGATAGAATTGCAGTATAAATTGGTGTCATCCGGCCTGATTTTTGCAGGTCGTACCAAATCATGTTACAAATGAAATTCCCCACTAGCTGTATCCTTTCTGTAATAGATGGCCTGTGCCTAAGGTGTGCAAACAAAAGTTGAGTCTATACACAGCACTTGGTGCTGCTGAACCAACTACATCCAGAGGACACTATTATGTGTTACACTACATTTATTTTTTTTTTATTGAGCAAGCATTCACAATAACACAAGTTTTACCCACCCTGTATCATTCAATCCCGGTCTGTCTTTAATTCCTGCTTAGATACTAGTCTGGTTGTCCTATAAATGGTGAATAGCTATAAACTCATTCCAAATGCTTATGCTTTAAACATTAACTTTTCAAAATTACTGCATAACTCTCTTCCCCCACAATGCTTATGTTTTATGATTCCATGGGAAATTCTTTTAGCCCTTTATCACTGCCTCAGTTTATTTTAAACATATATACACCTCTTACACTGTGATTTGCCTTCCCTTGCCTGGTTGTCTGCACACAGTCTTTCTCTCATTTTTATGTTTTAAGCCATGCAAACTCTGGCATTTTGGCAGAAAAAAATATGGTAATAATTTTTACTACTACTAAGCCCAGGGTCTTTGTGAAAACTGGCCTGGGTTTTCTTAAATTCCTGGATATCTGTCAATTTTGCATGCACTGAGATCAGCCATTTAATCTGTCACACGGAATAACGTAGGATAGCTTTGATGGATAGTTTGCAGAACACATATTATCCCTGTTTCAGAACTAGCTGAAATGTCTGATAATCATTATACCACGCTTTACCTCATTTTTATGTGTTCAGATAGGTAGTCCATTACTTTTAACACTTCTCATCATGCCTGAGTGGTGACAGTAATAGCTTCAGTATTGCTTTCTGTTTGTAGGAATGTGTTGTTATGAATCGGAGTAAGTTACATCTGTCCTGATCCTTTCCCTCCTTGGAAAGCATGACATCGCTTCCTTTCCTCATCCTCCCCTTAATCATCTGTTGGGCCTTGTTGGCAATAGCTACATCAACACTTGGGGAAATGGCATAGCTAAGCCTTGTCAAAACTCACTTGAAAACTCACTGTGGCCACAAGAGAGGAACAAGTGCTCTTCCTCATGCTGGGCCCTTTTCATCCCCTGGCATCACCCTGCTCTTCAGGAGCTCTTTGTTTTCTTTCCTTTAATTCTGGAAGATTTGAGGTGAGTTTTGGTGTTGGGATTGGTTTTCTGTTGTTGTGTTTGGGGTTTTTTT